>JADGJK010000080.1:0-67529 GCA_027600645.1 Nowakowskiella sp. JEL0407
TCCAATTAGGTGATCTCCCCTATTTGGCCGTTTAGTATTTGGATTTGGAACCGATGTAGTTACTTGTTTATGTATTATTTATTTTATTCTAATTGTTTAAACGTTTGAACTTGAAGCATCTAAATCATCTACATCCAATTCCAACTATATCCTGTACTGCCAGTAGTAAGATCAACCTCTAAAACTAGTCCCAACACGTAGATATCGGTCTTGAACATATAGGTTGTTTTCGCACAGCATGTGTTGTACAAATTTACCCATTCTGCGGTTGCTCCAAATCTACCGCCCTGCTGAGTGAAGAAGTAGTTGTCTCCAATTTCATATGGGTAATAAATCGGCATTCCATAGATCTTCACTCTGTTTGTGCAGTGCAGAAGATGTTCACTTACAGGAACACCCATGATAGGAATGGTGCAGCCACAAAAATGCACGTATCCCATACCGCAAATTCGTGCCGTCAGGTGCTCAGGCTCAGCCAGTATGTTGATTTGTGGTCATGTTCCCCCAAACATTTCCAACATCTTCTCAACCATAAATTCTTGCAAATTCAAGTCCAGTACGATGTTCTCCAGCTTGAGATCCATGTGTGCGGAATGAACTGCGTGGAGACTCCTTAAAGACTCAGCAATTTGTCGGAACACTGACTTTCTAAAGTCCTTGGGGACTCCGCAAGGTCGTCGAGTAGGGTTTCCATTGAATCTCAATTCCCAGTTTCTTGAACCAAAGAACACCTTCAAGGAATCCATCATCGCCGCTAAATTGGTTCGTCTTGTTGGGATTCCAGCATACTGTGATCGTGGTAATCCTGGTGGCAACATGTCTCCAAAAATCCCCCATAAACCGAACCAGTCAGTTTCCACCGCATCCATCAGGTTAAAATAGAATCGGGCATCCTCAAAAGCGTTGAGATATCGAACAAATCCAGGATATCCGCAGGTGAATCGACAGAGAAAGTCAAAGCACACGAATTCAGGGGCATAATACCCGTTCTTTGCAATCATTTTAATTCCGTATCGTTGACCGGTGCTCTTCACTCCAAACACCAGTCCTTGACCTCCGTGCCCATAATATACCAAATCAGAGAAGTCCAAACTTACTGGTACTGGTAGAAACTTAAAGGCGTTTATGCAGTATGCAATTCAAACTTTAACTGTTGCTGGTCCTGTGATGGTCATTGGAAAGTCGGGGAGTGTCGTCGGAGTTATTGGAACTGGGGCGACTGGAATTGGAGCTGCTACTGGAGTTGGATCGATGTCAATTAAAGGGATTGGAACGTCCACAACCATTGGAGTTGCTGGCCGAGTTGTTGGCAGAGTCACCACATTTACAGTAACCAGATCAATTAATGGAACCATATCAACTGCAGTAATTGGATCACTTGAAGCTAGAATGACCACTGGAACGGGATTGGCAGCAAGCGCAATTGCTAATAGTGACGGAGTGGATGGAAACTAGACTTTGAGTTGAATGGTCAACAAAAAAGAAAGAGATCTGACACCTGAAATCTCATCCCTCTTTGCACCAGTTTAATTAGTAGTTCCAAGCTCATGCTCTCCAGAACCAATCAAAGATTTGATTCCAAGATTATATTTCATAGACATGGGATGGTGGAGGTATGGTTGCTCAAAGTTAACCAGCGAGATTGTTGGGCTATTACAATAAATTTAAACATTAATAATTTAAAATATAAAATAAAATATGCTAAAGTCCTTTCTTGTCACTGCATCATTAAATGCGCACCAATTGTCTACCAACAGCAACAACATAGAGGATAGAAGGTCTATGTGATCTCTGAACCAGGCAGAGGCAATTCCTGGATACTCCGACAAGGAAACCTATACCAAATATAGTGGAAGATAATATCATCAGCATAAACTCGAAAGAATCAGATGAATATAATTGATACTGTGCACTTAATCTACTAATATCCCATTTGCAATCACCCAGTCCAACACTGTATTAATTGAGAATAAGAATTAGCTTCCAAGGATATCTTCAACAATGGCTCAACATATCAGCAACTCTGAATGCAATTATAATAAACGCCGAGATCCATTCTGTTGCCACTCTCAAATCCTCCAACAACCTTTCCCTGACTCCTGTAGTCAACAATAGGTTCAATACATATAGATCGACAACAGGGAATAGATTTATCTGACCTTTAATCGCTGGAACCTTTGCAGCTTGAGTCCCGACAACAACAATGGCAAGTACCAGGAGGTAAATGCAAAATGATTGGACAGCCAGTGCCCCAATGCGCCTGGCCACAGCCTACAGTATCAACTTCATCATCAGTCATGATAAGGAAGGGAGAAAAAAAAAGTAAAGCTTTTATTTGTTTACCTTTGAAAACTCTCTCTCTCTCGGTGCAGTTGTGGCGGGTAATTTTTGAATTCTTGTTCGTCATAGTAATAAATCGAAGATCTTTTGTATCGTTAAGATTTATCAAAAAGCTTTAAAAAAATGTAATCAGCTGTCAAGATCTTTTTCGCGCCAACTCTAATGGAGAAAAAAAAGCTGGATTTATATAAGCGCGTGGCGCTGTTTGGGAAAATAGACAGACAATACCGGATTATTTATGGACAAAACATGCTGAAATTGGTAAATATTTTATTAATCGTTATTTTCTGGTTACATAATGAATAAATGAGATCTAAAATTTGGAAAACTGAAGCGACTTGTTGAATTCAAAGTTGAATTTCGTTAAACAATTTTAAGGAGCTGTGAAATACAGAGTGTGCGGGTGTCATCTTGAAATGCCACGAGCAGATCTTCCTTTTAATTGCCGGAAATAAAAATTAAATTACATGTTGATGGGTGTGCTTGAAGACTTTTGAAATCCTATTTTATTTTAATGAATATACAATATTTGAAGGCAGATAATTAAAATAAAATTACTTCTTTAAGAATGAGAGAATACGCTCATAAATTACTGCAGATCTCTTTAATTCAGATCTTGCTGTTGTGAGACAAGCCACAGACTCAATTGCAAAAAGTATCTTTGTTTTTTATCTGAAATGCCCGCCGAACGATTTCTTGCCGACAAAAACCCGCCCGGTTCGTATCTTCTTCTCGATTATGTTTGCGTACTTATCGTTTCATTCAGTGTGTAAATTGGAAATAAAGTCGCCTTTCGAATCGCTTTCCGATAAAGAAAAGCTTTATGTATCTCGCCAACCACTTTTATTCACTCTAAACGTTTTAATCCACTTCAATTTAGGCATATTACATTTCCCGTGCTTGTTTTGCCGGTTCAAATGTAATACTTCACCAAACATCCCCGGAAAGGTTTCCCACAAGCGACACTTTTCTTGTTTTACGGATTGTATTAATATTGTCTTTTACAAATTAGTCCAGATTTGTTCGAATTGTTATTGAAAGTATTCAAGGTGGGAAATTCAATCAGGGATCTTGAGCAATTGAAAGCGGACGCTGGTGTCATTGAGGAAGACTTTACTTATTTTATGGAGGTACATAATAAGCGCTACTACGTCAATTCTCGTCTTTGAAATCAATTTAAAATCAGTATGCGGCCGCTGTTTTCAGTAACATGGGAAATTACAAATCGTTTGGAGATACAAAAGTAGACAGATATTAAGCAACTAGTTGCTGTTTTTAATTTATTATAAAAAGATGATTCCACGACTTCCTGTTGGAGAATTCGGAAAGATTGTTGCGGCGTCCAAAAGCTCGAAGGCGATTTTGCTTTACGCCAAAGTTCAAGATGTGATATACTCTGACACTCCCGAAGGTGTGTTAATTGTTTGACGTGATGTTGATTATGAGCGTTTAATGTTGAGCATATTTTCAGCGTTATTGCTTCTTGGATTCCCAAAGGATGGGCACGTTTCGGGTTATTATTCTGAAAACATTGCGAAGGAAGACACCGGTCAGTTTGATTTATTTATTTGATATTTCAGCATGAGGTTGATGCTTTACAACAGATTTCGTCCAAAAAGTACTCGATTCAAACAAGATCAGTGTCTTAAATTCGAGACTTTACAAACCATCCCCAAACACATATACGGTCCTAGTCGCATCGGCAATCCCACAGCCTCCAAAGACAATCACACAAGATGGAAAGACAATCATCATCACCTTTGAAGATTTTGCGGCAGAAATGAAAAAAGTTGCCGATAATTTGGCTAAAGCTATACCTTACGCTGCAAACGTGACTCAAGAAAAGATGTTGCAATGCTATGTGGAAAGTTTTGAAACGGGTTCGATTGATAAACATGATGATTCGCAAAGATATTGGATAAAGGTTTTATTCTATATTTTTTGTTCATTTATGTGCTAAATACTCTTTGTGCAGGATATCGGGCCAGCTGTTGAATCGAATATTGGTTTTATCGAAACGTATCAAGATCCCTCCGGTTCCAGGGCAGCGTGGGAAGGGTTTGTTGCGATGGTGAACCGCGAGCAAACCAGAAAGTTTGATAATATGGTTCAAAACGCTCCGAAATTTATCACCAAATTGCCGTGGTCTGCGGAATTTGAAAAGGTATTTAAAAACTTTTTCGCAAACCTTGATACACATATCATAATTCTTTGAAAGGATAAATTCAACAAGCCAGATTTCACGTCTTTAGAAGTTCTGACTTTTGCTACTGGTGGAATTCCTGGTAAATTTTCCATACTTTTATGACATACCGTCAATTCATGCTTTCGTCAGCTGGAATCAATATTCCAAATAACGATGCCATTCGTAATCACGAAGGATTCAAGAATGTTTCTCTCGGTAATATCTTGAGTGCGAAAGCGCCTTCCGAAAAGATTACGTTCGTGAGGAAAGAGGATTTGGCATTATATGAGAAATTAAGTGGTAGAAAAAATTATTTTATTCCTGTTTCTCGTCATTTGATTTTTTTATTTTTATTTTATTTATCACTTTGCAGGTAAAGCCTTTGAAGTTCAAGTTGGAATTCACGAGCTATTAGGACATGGAAGTGGAAAGTTGTTTATGGAGAGCGAGCCAGGAAAATTCAACTTTGACAAAGATAATATGCCAAAGGATCCATTTACAAACGAACTCATCAAGAATTGGTATAAACCCGGGGAAACGTGGACATCTGTTTTCAAGTCGATTGCGGTAGGTTTATAAGCTATAATACAATCGAGTATCATTAAAGTAGGGGTTGGTTATTTTCAATAGCCATCGTATGAAGAATGTCGTGCCGAGTGCGTTGCGATGTATTTGTGTGTAGATAAGGAGTTGTTGGCGATCTTTGGTCACACGGACGATTCCAGCGATGAAGAAGGAAAAGCGGAAGATATCATGTACATTTCTTGGCTTCAAATGGCTAGAGCGGGAGTTGCTTCTTTACAGTTTTATGATCCAGTTTCGAAGAAGGTAAATAATTTGCTGAAGTCGATCTTTTTTTTTTGTCAACGTTTGGATTTAATTTGATAATTTAAGTGGGGACAAGCACATATGCAGGCACGATATGGTATTATGCAATGCTTTTTGCGCGCTGGACAAGATTTCCTGAAAATTGAGCAAATTGATGATGATTTGATTATTCATTTGGATCGCTCAAAGATCTTATCAGTCGGAGTTCCGGCCGTAAGTTGTTTTTTTTTCTTAAAAAAAAGTTATCATTGACAAAGGTTTTTATCAGGTGGGCGAATTCCTGGCGAAATTACAAATCTATAAGTGCAGTGCTGATGTAGTAAAGGGTGCGGAAATGTACAATGAAATCACCTCCGTGCCAGACTCTCTTTTGAAATGGAGAGATGCGGTTTTGAAGCAGAGACAGCCGAGAAAGTTGTTCGTTCAGGTGAGTTTGGTGTGGTATATTCCGAAATGATTGTTTAAAATTTTTCTTTCTAGCCGAATTTGAGTTTAAAGGATGGCAAGGTTGAATTGATCGAGTATGAGACCACCTGTGCGGGTTTAATCAAGTCTTGGGTTGAACGAGACTTTTAAGAATTCTGCTCGTGCGAAGTATGGATAAAGACATATTGAACTTTTTGATTTTGTTTTGTATTATAAGCTGTTATTGTCTATAATAATAAAACAACTGTTTGAAAAATAACAAAGGTGAAAACATACAAATTGAAAAATAAAAAAATCCAAAAAAAATCCATTTTCAACCACTGGCAGAAACCAAAACAACAACGAAAGAAAATGCTGCTTCTCAACAAAAAAAAATCTACGATCAACGTAAATTTTTACTTTCTTTTCAACCAGTTACACCCTGAAATTGTGAGGAACACGGAACATTTTGCGGTATATCACAATAAAATCCACCATCTTTCAAAGCAAAACAAACCGTACCCTCGCTACAATTCCGATTCAACCAACCCACGGTCTTTAACCCATTACTATCAATACCTAACCAAAAAGAAAAAAAAAAGAATCCATTATATTTTCCAATATTTAAAATCTGAATTTTTTTATATTTACCCCATACACATTGCGCCCATTTTAATCCTGAACACCTCGGCAAGTCTTTTTCCGGATCACAATAATCACCATCTTTAACTTCCGGCGCACATAAAAACCCACCAACTGTTGACGGTGTACTCATTGTCGTAGTTGTCGTATTTGTCGCTGAAACTGAACTCGATGTGATTACTGTTGAAACTTGTGGACTGTTTGCTGTTGGTTGTGAGATAATTGAAGTTGTAAAAGTTGACGTAGTAATTGTTGATGGTGGTGGGGGAATCGGTGATGCGATTGGAACTGGACTCGACCAACTGGCGATAGACGAGGGAGATGAACCGATTGTGGTAAGTGATGAGGTACTGGAAGTTGAATCGACGTAAGTTGTGTCAATTGGCGGAGAGTTTCCATCCGAATAACTAGGACTTGGCGAAATAACCGGCGGGATTATAGACGGAGAGATGACAAATGTCGGAGAAGAAGATACAGACTCGCTTGTATATACCGGCGGAAACGGTGATGGTGATGCCGCGCTGCTTTCAGGTGGATAAAAAGTTGAATCCGATTCGGTTGCTGATGTTGGGTTTGGAAGTGAACAAGCTTGGGGAATAAGAATTTTGAAGACGATATTGGTTTCATCTTTTTGACCGCAAAGACATTTCACACCTACTCCGAACGGTGACGCTGGTATACTTTCACACTACAAACAACAAAAAAAATGGAAAAGATTAACATATTCTTATTTTTGCCTCAAAAAGAGTGCCAATAGACTTTTTTTTTACCATGTTCGATTCAATAGGAATCAACGACCTTTGAATACAAGTTGTTGAGCATACTCTTTCCCAGTCGGCACAAAACGCTTCGTGGTCTGTAATCAATCCGGCAGATATACAATTAGATGGGGTTGGACTAGAACCCGGCGAAGCTTCGTCAAGGATCGAGTATGATGTATAAACGGATGAAGTTGAAGTTTCAGCTACAAAATCAAAACTTAAATAACTCATAAAGTCATTCGCGAAACATAAACTACCAGGCGGAGGTCCAGATGACTCTGTATACGTATTTGTTTCCTCGGATGGAAAGAAGTCAGTTGAAACCGCAGTACAGTTATTGGTGTAGTCTTGCTTGCATAAATCGGTGTTGAAAGATATATCGCAAGACACTCGTGGATCACACTGGTAATTTACAGGTTTCTTCGACAATTTTGCGTCAATTCTACCGTTCTGTAGGAGCAAAAGTAAAATATTAATTCTAAAAGTTCGACTTTTAGTTCTTTTTATTTTTTTTACCCCATCAGGTGCAAAGCAAAATGCTCCAGCTTTACTTCTTACATTGAAAGGATTACTGACCATACCGAAATCTGTGCATCCCGCAACAGGAAATTCATCTTGGGTGCAGTTCAAACTCGGGGTTCCTCCTTGAACGTATAGTTTTGCGCACGAATATGTCGGAGACGTGTCTGTACTTTGTAGTGCAATCCATTGTAAGTAGTATCTATTTTTTTTTTCAAACATAGAATGATTTTTTCACGGTATATTTTTTTGTTAAAATGGTGGAAAACTTACACTCCGTCTGCGAGATTGTAGGGAATGGTGATTGTTGTGTCGTATCTCTCTCTGTCCTTGGATTCTGTCTGCCATGAACAACCGCCTCTGGCATTACACGGATGCACGCAATTTCCAAACCTAAGCGAAGATTAGATAATTTTTTGTGATTTTAGCACTTTGAATTTATTTGTTGCATACCCTGCTCGATTCGGTCGCTCATCCGTCCCAAAGCACGTTTGTTTAAGAACATTACTATTATAAACTTGAATATTTTTCATTCTATGGAACTCTATGCAACTTACGAATCAAACGTTTGAGAGGTCAATGACGTTTCTGGTGCTATTCAAAAAATATCATTCAAAATTGAGATTTATTTAGTACACTGAAGCTTTAATACCTAATGCTAAACGAACATATCCTCCAGCTGAAAAATCCCCAATAAAAAATCAATGAGATGAAGTTTATGACTTGTGCAATGTTAAAACAGACCTTTGTTTCTCGAAGGCCAACCTACCTACAGATTATTAAAAAAGTAAGAATTTTGAAGAAAATAGCATGGATCGCAAACGGGATAAAAAGACTTTTATTCCATAATTACCTTTAGCTTGTCACCAGCGTTCACGTTATTCACAGCGGCATTCTCAATCCCGCTTTCGCACGGTCCTATACGTTCAGGTTGACGACTTGAGTCTAAAGGTAAACCAGGAGGGCAACTTCAACAATTTAAGATTTTTAAATTTCAACTGATTTCAAGGTTGAAAAATAGAATACCTTAAGAACGAGGCGGAAAACACGTATAAGGGAATAGATAAAGATAAAAGTATTGATATTAAGCGAGTCATAATCTTTTTCGGTTGATGTTAGTTTGTTTTTGTTTTCCGAGCGTGGCTTATCTGACGTGTTTTTTGAACGCGTTTCCATTTGCTTTGAGCTTTTCCGTCATGCATTTCACATCTTTTTTAATTTTTTAATACTATTTTCTTATGGTAGAAAAATTTCAAAAAATTTGGTGGTTGCAGTTATTTTTCCGATGGACAACTTGAATCTCACGGTGGGAGATGGATTTAAATATGAATACATAGATGCATTAAGAGCTCCAAACATAATGAAAATAAAATTCTTTTTAGTATCCAAAAGAACAAATATAGAAATGCATAGGATTTGCCAAAGATAATTAGGCTCAAACTTTCTCGAAGTTTCCCCACTTGTCATCATTGCAACAACATGGCAGAATTGTTCGCACAAGCAAACGAAGCTTTCGTCGAAGAATCTTATTCCGACGCCCTCGCCCTTTACTCCAAAGCAATCCTGCAAGTCCCAAATAACCCCGACTACTTCCTCAAGCGTTCCATCTGCAATGCGAAATTGTCGCTCACGAAAGACTCCATCTCCGACGCTTCTGCGGCACTTAAGCTCGCCGAAGAACACAAAAACGCATCTTTGATTGCTAAATCCCTAAATCGAATTGGGATGGGCTTGTTTGCGGAGAAAGACTACGTGAACGCCAAAATGCACTTTGATAAAGTTTCCGGAATGACTGGTGTCGAGAGTGAGAAGAAGATTGCGGGAGTCTGGAGTGCAAAGTGTGCTCCTTTTGTTCCAGGTACATGTACTTCAGAAATTTAGTGATTTCAATTAACTTTTTGCACTAGTTGAAACTCCGAAAGAAGCTCCGAAAGTGGAAAACGCACCAGCACCTGCAGCCGAGCAGGAAAAATCTATACCACAACAACAACCGCCACTTCCACCAGCCAAAATCCGTCATGAATGGTTTCAAAACGATGAATTTATTACTATCGAGTTGTTTGCCAAGAAAGTCGACCCCAAAAATGTATCTGTGGACTTTGCACCGCGATCTATTGCCGTCCTGATTAAATTGCCTACTGGATCTGATTTCTCGTTCGATTTGGACCCGCTTAGCCATGAAATTGTGCCCGAACAAAGTAAATTCACCGTTTTGAGTACAAAAATCGAATTTAAGGTTAAGAAGGCTCAGATTGGTGTGAAGTGGGGAATTCTTGAAGGCGAAGAAGTGGGCGCTCAGAGTAGCATGTTTTCTGGAGGAAGTGATAAACCTGTCTACCCATCTTCTGCGAAAAAGGTATGCTCAAGTGATGGGCTTTCTAACAGTGCAATTTTTAATGACTTTCATTCATTAGCGAGTTGATTGGTCATCGGTTGAGAAGTCTGTGGAAGAGGAGAAACCAGAGGGAGAACAGGCACTGAACTCGTTGTTCCAACAAATTTACCGTGACAGCAATGATGATGTTAGGAAAGCGATGATCAAGAGTTTTACGGAGAGTGGAGGAACTGCATTGAGCACCAACTGGGAAGAGGTGTCGGCCAAGAAAGTGGAGATCTCACCACCAGAGGGAATGGTAGCGAAGAAATACGAAAAGTAAAAACGAAAACCTTTGAGATTATTTGTGTTGAGAATTACGGAAAGAAAATAAAAACCAATGCTGTTTATGTAATTAAGCGTTCAGCGGTTTGAGTAACTTTATTGGCTGTGATTGTGTGTGGATCGTTTATCAAAAAACTTTTTCTTCTAAAATGACTTTTGAATCTGTTTGCAGGTTTTACAATTCATACTTTATATGTATATATTCCACTCAATCATTCGTTTCTATGTGCATTAAAGGTTCAGCGATGAATCTATTCGACTGTGTAAAGAACTGGCCTCTTTCCTGCGGAAATTACAGAACTTGGAAGCTGATTATGCCAGAAATCTAGGTTAATATATATTTGAAATATAATTAACATTACATGACTAATAATGCTTATTTTTCATGGACGAATTCTTTTTTGGTGACATTGAATTATTCAGCAAAGATATCTCAATCCTTCAAAAGACAGAATATACCTCTAAATGACAAATCAGAAAAAGCGCAATTGTATCAATCGTTAGTATCTCAGCTTATGTCTCCCTATTTTCCTTTTCTAACAATTGCGTCATTCTATAGAACTGTTTGGAAGTCTTATATGTATATAGTAGACCAAACTATTAACGACGCCGAAGCACATGTAATTACATTCAAAGAATAATGCATTTCAATGACGAACTTAAATTTTTCCGTAATTTTTGAATCTGCCAGAGAGTGTTTTCCAACTCATTATTATCATTAATTCACGACCCGTTTAATAATTTGGTTAGAGAAATGGAAACGGCAAGGAAAACGGTATCATGTCAATGAAAAAACTCATCAAATATAAAATAACTAAATATTTACTTAGGCTGCTGAGAAGGATACCGACTACACAAGAAAGATTCAAGAAGCGAAATCAGTATTGAAAAAATCTCAAAAAGATTTCGACAATTTAGCGTCTTCAGTCACGGATTTATCGAATTCTGTTAAAAAGGCAGAGACATCAGGTGTGAAGGAAAAGGATGTTGATAAGGTAATTTGGATGCTAAAGAAAGGAATATAAATCTTTGAAATGTAGTTTAATGTCTTCTTAATTGGCAGATTATAACCAAATGGGCGAAAGAAAAAGAAAAACTTAAACTCGCTGAGGAGTTGCTTGGGGTGCATGATGATCTCTACAAGGATTTAGTGTCCAACTACAACACTATACATATGCCAGCGCTAATTGAAGTATGAATCGTTGATAATTTTCTGTTGTATTCTAACTATTAACATCAGGAGTTCAGAACTAAGGAAGAAGATCGTTTCTTGACGACGAAGCAAGCTCTCGTCGACTTTGTACAGTTAGAAAAGGGTAATTTGTCCGATAAACTGCGGCGGTATGAAATGATCACGGAGGTTTTAAAGTCGTTAGATGTTGCTGGTGATATGGAAGATTACGAGGACAATAATGTAATTATCTTCAGTCTCCCACGTCATGCTTGAAACTCCAACTTTTTTTATCACGATTTCAGCTTTCAACAGGTGACAAATCTACTTCTCAGGTATCAGTCGAAAGCCTAACGATGCCAATCATGCTTGGTAAAATTTTGTTTAAACGAGGTAATGAGGACACACTTCGGTTGAATTTTTTTTTAACGAGTTATGTTTTCGTCAGGTGACAGCATTTCTGGTTGGAGACGGAAATTTGCGGTACTTCACGGTTACAGTATCCATAAATTACTTTACATATTTGATACAGAAGAAGTAATATCCAGTCTCATAACCATAATTTAAATTTCTCATATTTGTTATTTTGATAGTCTCTCAAGCCACGTGAAGTTATTCAGCTTCAAAACGCTCAAACACACTATCTCGACGACTCGTATTTCAACAAGTCGAATTGCCTTCAAATCATTTCTAGACCGCCATATGCAAAATCCAATGCTTCACTCACGACACCCATTTCAATTCAAAAACAAGTTTACAATCTATCTTTCGAAAGCGGGGAAGAAAGAGATGAATGGGTCATGGTGTTGCGTTATCATTCATCGTGTTGTCGAAAGTGCTCTAGTGTGTTTGGTTCTGGTGGGAACGAATTAAATCGAGAAGGCGTAACAATGAGACGGTCGGAAGGTGTTCGATCGCATTCATCATCCGGCACATCACCTGGCAGTATTGTTGATACACCAACAAACATGGTTCGACATGACGAAACTGAATATCCGGCGCTAAATTTCCGAAATTATCGAATGATTCGGTCGATAAAATTACATTTAATTGAAGCGAAAGACCTGGAATTGCCGTCCATATACGGAGCACTCACTCCGTATTGTGTATGTTTGTTGGATGATGTAAAAATGGCTCGTAGTAGCATAAGCAGCGGCGAAAAACCGTTTTGGGGAGAAGAGTTTAAATTCAGGTGATTACTCTAATTATGCGACTTTCAAGAATTTCAAACTGAATTTTTATTTTGAAACAGGGACATTGCACCACATCACAGCAGAGTTCGAATACTATTTTTAAGCGCGAATCGAATCCAAAAAGATGTCGACATTGGTCATTTTTCTATAAATCTGAACGCACTGCAACCTAATAAAAAAATTGAAGAATGGTTTACCATCAAGTCGATACTGAAACGGTCCACCAATGGACAATCTGCAGAAGAAACTGGTGCGAAAGTTGGAAGTGTACGGCTTGGAATAACACTGATGGTATTTTTTTTTTTTTGGATCGTTTATTCCTTAATATATTTAAACTATTTTTTATTCAGCATGAGAAACTGCTTCCAATTGAACTCTATGATGATTTTATTGTGGTATGCAAGGATTTGCTTTTACGTAATGAATAATTAACGTATTTCACATTGTTTAGGCGATCAGATCTTCTGATTTTGCATGTATAAAGGCACTTGGAAATGTTGCTAACCAGAAGGGAGATGTGGCAAGCTCAGTAAATAAGAATGTCGCCAGCCTGCGGAAGATATACCTTAATTTTTCTCACCATAGGTTTTGCACGTACTAATGTCAATGGGAAAAGAAGTAATAGGAATTAAAGAACTGCTGCTGATGGAAATAGAGCAAACGGATGATCCCAACATCTTATTCCGGTAAAGGATTTGATTAACCATAAATTTTGTTTTTCATCACTGAAATTGTCGATGAAAGAGGCAATACTATTGGAACAAAAGCGATGGATAAGTATTTAAAGATTATCGGGACGCCGTACCTTCATAACACGCTTTTACCCTTCGTTCATCTGGTTCTTAAGAATGGTGAATCGTGTGAAATCGATCCATCGCGACTTTCTCCGACGGACGATTTAGTCAAGAATCACTCTCGGTTGCACTTCTTCATAAAGACCGCATGGGATGCAATAAAGAAGTCATGGGAAAGATGTCCAAAGTACGTACAAATAATCGAATGATCGGTTGAATTCTAATGTGTTGTTTTTTTTTTGTTAACAGGGAATTGGTGGAAATTTTCGGGTACATATCTGGAGCCGTGGAAAAAAGGTGGAAAGGAAATGATAGTGCGCAATATTCTGCTGTTAGCGGATTTTTATTCTTGCGATTTTTCGGGCCTGCTATTCTTAATGTATGTATTTAATTTCGCATTTTGGGGGTTTCTTTTACAATGGATAATTATTATTTGTAAAGCCTAAACTTTTCGGCTTTATTAAAGAGTTTCTGGATCCGAAGAGTAATAGTGCTAGAACTTTTACGTTGGTGGCAAAAGTCATTCAGAATTTGGCGAACCTGACAGAGTTTGGACGGAAAGAGCCATTTATGTCAGGGGTAAGTTATTTCTGTGTATCTATAATATGATTTTCGTTTATTTGAATATTGTTAGTGCAACGCTTTTATTCAATCTCATTCTGAGCAGATGATACTCTTTTTAGAAAGAGTGTCAACTCCGAATCTGGTGAGTAACGAAATCCATTATTTTTTTTTTAAATTCTATTAATTAATATAATTGAAATTTTAGAAAGAATTTGCTACACAACCGCCTAGTCCGCGACCGAAGATTGATTACAGGGTTGAAACAGAAGGATTATATCAGCACTTTGCACAGAACATCACAGAGTTGACTGCTTACGCCGCGACTGTTACTGTGAATATATATTTATTTTAACAGTTTCTTCTTACACATGACACCAAATTATAGGAACCTGCCTTGAACGCCTTGTTTCCAATTTTAGCGGAATTAGATCACGAACATACACAATATGACAATCAAATGGAAAGAGGATCCGCCGATGCACTCAATGGTAAAGTCAACTACGGTTCGACGTCCAGTTTGGCCGGGATTTCAGGTAGTCCCCCACGTCTATCGCTCAATCTGAGAGGTACGGACGACCGCCTTTCTTTAGATCGCAGTCGAAAGTCCTCAGTGTACGAATCTTCCGAAGAACCGACTTCATTCGACAACCTAGACTTGATACTCCGAAATATAGTGAATTCGTCATTTTCATTCAGTTTTCAACCTGAAGATGACTATTTCTCAACCAAATCGGGTGTTACTAATAGCAGTAGTTCAAATAGTATCGGGATGGCAACAAATATAGGAATTCCGCGAAAGTTTGGTGAAACGAGAGATGTGTCAGATTTGTCGACGGCAATCGGAAGCGAGCCTATAAATATCAAGAACTATGATGATGAATCTAAATATATCACTGGAGCATACCCCAAGTCGCCATCCCGGTCGATCCATTCGAAAACGAGTGGATTGAGTGCGGTCGGTAACAAATTCAAAGCTCTGCTTGGCGATCGAAGTAAAACAGGATCGGACTCATCATTGGACGAAAAGTATACCGGACCGTTTGCGATTGGACGAAGAAGATCTACTCGTCGAAAATCTGTCTCGAATAATGAAAGGAAGGATATCGACGTTGAAGTTTTAAATAATCGGAGTCAAGGAAATTTGAGTGACCTGAAGAGCACGGAAACCACTCCACGACATTCGGAGGATGAGAAACATATGGATACTGATTACTTTCGGATAAAGAAATCGTCCAATTCTGATATTGCTGAAGTTGCGGGAAAGCTGGGGTTTGAGCGGTTGGAGAATAACGTGTACTTGCGACCTCAATCTCCAGGAGAAATGGCGGTAAAGTATCGACCAATGTCTGTAGTTACTCGAACAGAGGAGATTAATTCAGGGAATATTTCACAGAATTATGTTTCGCCGGATTTTCCGAGTTCAAGTGCTACGTCGTATGTTTCAACTGCGGTTATCCCTCAGCGAACGTACTCTAAAGCGGTTTTCCGACAAGGTTCAGGGCAAGGAAATACTAGTCCTACGAGTTCTTCTGGGATGTCGGGAACTTCGACACCTACAGCATTTAATTTGGAGCCCACGGGACGATTGAGTATATCGGACGAAGCCAAAAGGAATATAGATATGTTGTGGAGTCAAGTGGATGAAGAACAGAAAAATAGTGGGAATGATGAGTCCTTGCATGGAACCGAGTTGCTGAGTAGGAACGATTCGAAAGGGAGCAGATACGTGAGAAGTAGGTTGAGCATGATGATGGTTGGAGGAAAGAAAGATGGAGAGTAAAAGTTGTGAAAAAATGTCTTTAATTTTGGATTTATCCCCACCTTTTATATCCCATTAATTTCGTTAATGTTTTCTTGTTTTGTTTTTGTTTTTATATTTTTGTTGTTTTTTTACATCAGTATCCAAATGTTGCTGTTTACTTACTAATTTCATTATTACTGCACTAATTTTTGTTTGTTTGGGTCGAACTTGCTTTTTTCTTTGTTTCAAGAGAGGATGTTTTTCCTTTGGTTGTTTTTTTCCTTTCTTTAAAAATCATTTCCCTTTTTCCGAAAAAAAAGCCTCGAAGGCGATTATTTTGTGAATAACCTCTTATCCAAATCTCCCGAAAACTTTTTTTTCTCTCTCCTTGGTTTCCTTTGCAAGTACTGTGCTTTTTTTTTAAGAAATAAAATTGTGGAAAATGTTTTATTTCAGAAATTGGAAACAAAAGAAAAGAGCACACATGAAACGTTTCTAGAAAATTACAAAAATTTTTCTTTTGAGATTAAACTTCAAACAAAAACACAAAACAAAACATGGAAAAAACAATCACAAAAAAAAAAAAAAAAATAACAACAAAATTAAATGAATATGAATCCTCCAATTACAAACACTTTCTTAAAACTCCCTCAATCTCTTGCTTGTCGTTTAATTTCTCCTTTATACTTTGGCGTCTTCATAACAAAGTAAACACACCCAAAGAACTTAATCGCCGCAAATCCAAACACAGCTCCAAATACAATTCCTCCATAAATATTCTTGAAATTCTGATCTTTGAGTACCACTCCATAGTAAGTGATCGCCATCGCTCCTCCCATGTTAAAAACCAAGAACATCAACAACAAAATCATTCGCACGTTCTTGTTTCGGTCATCCTGCGTGCTCGCCCGCTTGTTCTTACGCAGCGCCCTCAACTCCTTCGGCGACATATGCTTCTTTTTATCCTCTGGATTCGCGTTCAACTCTTCTTCGATCAGTTCGACATCTACAATCAATCCGTGGTCTTCCGGCGACAACAAATCTGATAATACTACTTTTCCGTCGCTCATTTTGTTTCGTGGCAACTGACGCGCCTCTGGATCTTCAGCTCGGGTTCCCCATGACACATCGTGGATATTTGACAGAGCGAACGGTAACATCATGTTAATGTAAGTAGGAAGTAACAGCAAGTATCCCAACATTGACGTGAAAATATGCGCTGGATCCTTAAACACAATCGAAGAGATGATGTACAGCCCGTACGTCATCAACAGCGAGAAAATGTACACTCCAGCTTCGTAGACAGATTTCAACGACGGTTCCGCGACCGCCGCATTAAACGTTCGGATTCCGTTAGATACAATCAAGACCAATACGAAGATAATCATCATCCCCCAGAATCCAGCTAAAAGTTTGTATACCCACGAAGATCCTCGCGGATTGTTTCCGACAAACAGCAACATTCCAAAGAAAAACAGCAACGAGTATATGAACGTCATTCCAGACGTTAAACCAGTAGCCACTTCCGCATCCCATTTATTTTGTTCGCCGAGTTTCGTCCAGAATTCGCTCCACATCGTGATAAAGACACCGTAGAAGAACATCGGTCCGAGAAGCGAGAATATTAAATCGATCATCAAGTAAATCATTTCAATGTAGAATAATGTCTTGCGTTTCGATGTGTGGTCGGATCGCGATATGGCTCCCATCGAGAAAAAGGCAGACAAGAAGGCAAACATTGAACCGTTGAACCATCGTCGACGTTGGTTAAGAAACTGGAAAAGCTTTTCCGGAGCGTCGGTGTTCGCACGAGCTTCCTTAACGTATCTCATCAACCAACTTTCATCCGCCTTTGTGAACACTTCGAAACAGAGAATACGATCCTCGGCCAAATATTTGTTTGCAGTCAAGATACCAGTACACGTGCCTGGTTCATTATCTTTATCGTCTTTCTCGCCTTCATCTTTTTCACGTAGGAAATATCTGATGACAGGAAAAGTTAGACTCTTATTCTTCACAGAAAGTCGGCGGTTTCTTACTCTTCCAGTGGCTTTCCTTCAATCGCTTTAAATCGATAAGCTGAAAACTATTAAGAAGCAAAAATTTTTAGACTAGACCGGAAAATAAGAAAAATTTTCTTCTTACAGCTCCTGGCAACACAGTAATATATCCAAACACACCTAGTGATTCAAAGTAAGTAAACCAACCAAGTTCAATTAGAAACAAATCAACTCACTCTGAAGCGATTTGTCGAGAATATTCGACATTTTATACTCGAAATTCTGGGAAGCCAAAAGTGGGTCTTTCAATAAATTGAAAGCTTTGGCCCAACCGCTGTTTCCTTCAACACGAACTTTAATTTCACCACAAGCACCACCAAGTAGTGGTTCATCTTTGAAGTGCATCCAAAGGTGATATAACGCCTAACAAAAACGATTACAATCCATAATTTTCACACCTTTCAATTTACGTCTTTTTACCTCTTTTTCTGGTTTTGTTCCCATATCAAACAACACACAAACGTCCGGTTTCAAAATTGGCGCGAAAGCTCTGAACGCCCAACCGTGAGAATCAATCTTACGTCGGTTGTGTTCCTTCATGCAAACCAAGTATTGCGTGTCTACACGGGACGAAACGAGGTGCATTTCTTTTCGCTTTCGGTCCTTGATCGCAACGTGTGATTTTGATGTGTGTTCAAACAAATGCGCCTGAACCGGATTTTCCTGGAAATCAGTCATAATCAATTCATCACTTTGGTAACAACCCAGAAGCTCAAGGGCCATCTTGACTTCTTTCGGACACTAAAAAAATCAATTTGAGAGAAATTAATCATACTTAACAACAAAAAGTACCTTTTGTCGACCATCACAAATAATTGCAACGACGATATTATCGGCGTCAATCTCAGCTTCAGCTTTTCTGTCAACCAAAAACTCGATACAATTGTATACCCCTCCCATGGTTTGCACAAACAAGTCAGCATCTTCGTTATACATTGTCACAATAACAAACAACTTTGTAGTTTGGCCTCTCTCCTCTTGAACTAACGTATACTTTTTCCTTCCTTGTGGGTTCTCATCGGCAAAGTGGTCCCAGTTGGCGGTCGCCGCAGTGTATCGAAGTTCGTATTTGGGATCGTTGTTGTGTGAATGATCATCCGGCATAACTACTCTGTAAGATTGACGGTAGTATCCATCGGGGAGCGGAAGTTCTTTGAAATCGACAGGCGGAGCTCGTTTTCTCTCTTTCTTTGGGGTTGAGCTGCCACTTTTATCTGTGGATAAAAATTAAACACCAATACGAGAAATACAGTAAAAATTTGTAACCTGAAGTTGCGGAAAGAGCAGCAGGTTGGGGTTGGTACTGTTGTGGAGGAGTTTGAGCAGCATATGGTTGAGGAGATGGTTGATACTGTTGTGGGGGTGTTTGGTACTGTTGCGGAGGTGATTTAAACTGTGCCGGCGGTTGGTGCGGAGTCCTGATCGGGGAAGGAGCCTGTTGCGGAATAAACTGTTGCTGTTGCGGTTTGTAAGGCTGTGGTGGGGGTAAAAAATTTGAAGGCGGTGTCGTCTGGGGAGCTTGCGGAGTCTGACTGGGAATATAATTATTCGATGAGTCTCCCATACTTTGCTGTTGGGAGTAACTCGACTGTACAGGAGTAGATTGTGACGCACCCTGGTTTGGGACATAAGACGCTTGGGGTTGACTGCTGCCTTGGTTATATAAGTTAGCATAATTCGTCGTGCTGCTTGAAGTAGAGGGAGGAGGAGGGTTTGCAGACGCAGGCGGTTGAAGAGCGTTGGAAGAGTTGTCGGGGACAAAACCAGGAGGTGGGCCCGACATCATGAAATCCGTTGGGGGAGCTTTTGTGCGTTTGTTTCCGGACATTGTGCAGGCAAAAAAGAAACAAAAAATAAAGAAACTACGGGAAGAGAATGTGCGAAAACGAGCTTAAAAAAAGGGATTTAGTTTTTCAATTGCTTGTTCAGCCTCAAAGTTACACGATACAGCCTCTGAAAAATTTCATCAATGTTTTTTTACATTACAGCCTGTGCATTCCACGCGTTATTGCAATCAATTTATTGTTTTTCTTTTTAAAAAGATGTTTGTTGCGGTTTCCTTTAAATGCAAGGTTTATCTGCTGGAAATCCGGGTGTCTTTTGGATTTAGGATGATCAAATGTATGCTACATTCAAAATACCTTAAAATATCGATTGAATATGAAAGTCTGGTTATAGTTTATTATCAAGGACTTAAAAGAACCAATTACTCTGCCTGATCAACGCTGGATCACACATGTACATTTTTCAGCCAGTGATGCTTTCTCATCCAAATGAACAAATCAAACATACTGAGAGACGCAGCTATTCTGGAATGTGATTGTAGGGATCTTTCAATGAAGTATAGTACAGTTTGAAGAATAATTCTGTCGGTGAATAGTTGCAAGGTCCTTGCATTCCAGAGAACTAGAAAAACACAAAGATTTCTTCTGATCTTTACAGCAAAACAATCCAATGAAAGATCATTAAATCATTAATCGTAGCCGGCCACAAATCGTTTTTTTGACGGAAAAACGGATTCAGAAAAAAACAAAAACAAATGATTAGTCCATTTTCTCGCAGAATTATTCCCGGCATCGCCCGTCGCTCTTTAAGAACTAATGTTCTTCTATCCACGGCTTCCTATTCCACGGTGGGATCGTTTACGAAATATAATTACTCTTCAAAATTATCCAGGTGATCTTTTTTTATTTTATCGTGATTCGATTGTTTTTAACCGCGAGTTGTATAGATCCTTATTGCAGAAATCTTTCACATACGGTCAAATCAGAAATATGGGTATTTTTTATATTTGAAAAACATTCTTTATAGAATGATTCGGTTTTAACGAGTTCTTTATTCAATAAACCAGCGGATAAGATTTTCCCGGTTCCACCTATGGCAGAATCTATTACGGAAGGAACTCTGACAAAGTGGCATAAAAGTATTTCTCAATTCAAGAGAGTTATTATGTTGAAATTATTAACCGGAAATTTTCGGGAATAAAGAGGTGGGAGAGTACGTTTCTCAAGATGAAGTTGTCGCAACTATCGAAACAGACAAAGTAAAGTCTCATTTTGTTTGAAGTTTTTTCCTCGAGGCTGATACCGATTTTTTTTTTTTGTACTTCAGGTTGACATTCCGGTTAATTCACCGGCGGCCGGTACAATTGTGGAATTGTTTGCGAATGAAGATGATACCGTTACTGTGGGTGGAAATCTTTTCCGTATTGAACTTGGCGGTGAAGCTCCAGCAAAATCAGAATCAACTCCCCCACCAGCATCTTCAGCTCCTCCTCCTCCTCCTCCTGCAGCATCGCAAAAGCCCGCGGCCTCTACTCCTACTCCACCACCACCGCCGCCAACCCCTGCTGCTAAAGTCTCTATCCCACCACCTCAATCTCCACCTGGTATTATATCTGTTCTTTTGAAAACAGATGATGTTGTTAAAAGAGATATCTTTGTATTAGTTCAACCCAAGCCAGCTGTCGTTATACCTCCTCCATCATCTTCAAGCTTTGATTTCGAATCAGACATTCCAGGATTCTTACCTGGAAGTCGTGATGAAAGAAGAGTATTCACAACAGATTTGATATTAAACAGATCTCAACTCAAACTCAATTTTTAAGGTGAAAATGAACCGAATGAGACTTCGTATTGCTGAACGGTTAAAGGACTCTCAAAACACCGCCGCTTCGTTAACGACCTTCAACGAAATCGATATGAGGTATCGTCAGTTTAATTTGAAAAAGTGACCCCCACATTTAACAATACTTGCAGCAATGTCATTGATCTCCGAAAACAATACAAGGACGCTGTATTAGAAAAATACGGAGTGAAATTGGGATTCATGTCTATCTTTTTAAAAGCTGCCACATACGCTTTAAAGCAAGTTCCGGAAGTTAACGCCAGAATCGAGAACGGAGAAATTGTTTACCACGATTACATGGATGTTTCAGTTGCGGTTGCAACGCCGAAAGGATTAGTTACTCCTGTCATTCGAAACTGTGAGGCTATGAGCATTATTCAATTGGAACAAGCTATGGCTGAATTAGCCAAGAAGGTATGTATTATTTACAGTTTATTTTAGAAAATAATTGATTGATGATACGGGATTATCTAGGCTAAGAGTAATGCTATTACTGTTGAAGACATGACTGGTGGAACTTTCACTATTTCTAACGGTGGTGTATTCGGATCGCTTATGGGAACTCCAATTATTAACCAGCCTCAATCTGCAATTCTCGGTATGCATGCTACGAAAGAACGAGCAGTCGTTGTGAATGGACAGGTACGAAATTTTTTACAACGGAATAGTTGATCAGTTTGCTAAAAGCATGATTTATACGAAATTTTAGGTTGTTGCGAGACCAATGATGTACATTGCATTAACTTATGACCACCGATTGATTGACGGGCGTGAAGCCGTAACGTTCCTTGTGAAATTAAAAGAAGTTATTGAAGATCCACGTCGTTTGTTGCTTGAAGTATAAAAAAAAATTGAGAGAGGATATTAAAAACATTTTTTTTTTTGTGTTGCATATTTTTTTTTTTGTTTGTTTTGAGGCTTTCCTTTTACATGGGGGTTTCTCTTTTCCTAATATTTTTTGATCTATTTTTTTGTTCTTTTTGTTTTTTTGTTTCTTTTTACTCTCTCTTTCTCTTTTCTTTATAATAGATCTCTCCTTTTTCCTGTTAAACTTTAGAGGTTTACATGTGATTTGTCCTCATATTGTAATAAAAAAAAACGACAACTTCGACGCTGGAATGCTGCAGATCATTAATTTAAAAGGAGATAGTTCGATATATTTTCCAGCATAATTCTCATGCTATAATTGCAAGTTCTTAGAATTATATTCTTGATCACATGTGCGTCAAATGCAACATGACACAGAACAAACAACACTTTTAGCCCACGAAAGAATCTCGGAAGATTCGCACTTTCCAATTCAAAACCGTTCGTTTATTTCCAGGCATAGAAGATTTGTCTCGTTTGGGTTGTTGGTGCTGGCCTTGTTGGCATTCATTGGTCAATCTGTTCGATTTTTTTTCCTTCAAGTTATTTTTTTTTGTGAGTTTTATACTAAAAGATTACTTTTAACATTTCAGGAGATTGTGCAGTACATTCAAAAATCCCTAAATTTCAACAAACCCTGGTTTTTGTTATACATTGCGCATTCCAGTTACAGCGTCATTCTATTAGGGTAACCCAACCAGTGTTTTAAAATAATAACCCAAAAAAAAATACTAAAAAAAAAATACTAAAAAAAAAACTTGAAAACGAATCAGACAATACATTTGGTACAAATCAACTCCCACATACGCACACGACCATGACTCCCCACGAAATTGGACCACATACTGGAAAAAATCACTCCACAACGCCAAATCCCTCGAAGTAATCCAAAAAACCATGCACCACCAATCCACACTCGAATCCACACTCTTAAACACCAACTGGCAACTCTACCGCAACATTTCCAATTCCGATCGCATCGTATTTTACAAATTGTTAAAACTAGCGTTTGATTTATCGATTGTGTTTTCGGTGGGGAGTTATGCGTGGTATTTGGCAGTTACGAGGATCCCGATGCCGGATTTAACGGCGATTTATGATTCGAGTTGTGTGTTTGTGTATATTTTGGCGATTTTTTTGTTGGGTGAAGAAATCACGGTTTTGAAGGTTGTTAGTGTTGGGATTACGTTTATTGGGGTTTTATTTATTTCCATGGACGGGATTTCGCCGGATGCGGTGAAGAAAAATCAGGGGACGGTGGACATGGTGTTTGGATATTTTGCCGCGTTTGCGAGTTCGATTTGTGTGTCGTTGTATGAGGTTTTGTATAAAAAGTATGCGGTGCCGCCGCCGCCGCGGAGTGCGTCGACGTTTTTTTCGTTTCATTTGACGGGGTTGATTGGGTTGATGTCGTTGGTGATTTTGTGGCCGGTGTTTATTGTTTTGCATGTTTTGCGGCTGGAAGAGTTTGAACCGCCGATGATTAGTTTTGAGAATTTGCCGTTGATTTTGTGTATTGCTATTAACGTTGGGTTTGGGTTGACGTATAATGTTACGTTTAATTTGTTGGTTGCGATTGCTGGGCCAGTTTTTGCGTCAATTGGGATCATGTTGACTATTCCGTTGTTGGTAATAACTGGGGATCTTTATTTCTTTGTTTTATAGGATCTAACTTTCAATTTGCCGAAAGGTATTCGTTGATTGGATTTTTACTGGAACATTTGCATCAGTTGGAATGGTTACAGGATCATTGGCAATCTTAATTGGGTTTTGCGGAATGTCAATTAGTTAACGTTATCTCACGTATGATATCAATAATAAAATCCAGTAGAAAAAAATTCGTTTCAATTATATTAGAATTTCTGATAGTTTGGTAGTATTAAAAAACCACTATTCTGCATATGATTTCCAAAATGATAGTTTTACAAAAAAAAGAAGTAGCGAATGGGAAAAACAATTCCAATAATGAAAAAAAGCAACATCTTATTCGTAGCACCAGAGAATGCTGGTAACTCCACGTGGGTAGAACTAAAATAACAAATAAGTCTAAAGTAATGAAAAAAACAAGTTTGTAAAAACTTACCAAAGATCCGGTAGCAATACCGTCGTACATTTGGTCAGACCAGCACCAGTATCCATCTTTGGATTTTCCAGTGAGCCAGTGAACGTGAGCTGCATCGGCTTTGGCATCGGCGGCGCATGGAGCTCTTCCGAGAATTTTACGAGCAATGTATTGGTTAAGGTAGATTTTACTGTAAACATATTTAAAAGTTAACTCGTAAATTCTTCATGACCATATGAAACAGAATTTTTTTTTACCTTAACCAAGAGTTGATACTGGTAGAAGACAATTTCCATCCACCGTCTGGGAACAAGCAGATTCCTTCAGCCAAGACCGTGTTCAAGTGAGTTTTCATAACCGCAAGGTAGTCTTTGAATTCACCATCTGGGTTCAAAGCCTCTGGGCATCCAGCGACGAGAGGGTAAATGAGACCTTCGACGGCTGGGATGATTCGCGCAGGGTGGTTGACTCCAATGATGGCCGGGAGGGATTGTTGAATTGGGTCCAAAGCTGCAGTCATGGTTTTAGCACCACGGACAGCTTGTTGGTGTGCTTTTTCGGCAAGATCCTTCTCTCCAAAGTCGGTAAAGATTTTGCTCAAGACGACGTATGATGCCCAGCATTTTCCACCAATGTATACGTTAGCACGAGTTTGAGCCAAACTTGGGTCAAGGGAGTCGTAGGTGGTGATTTCACAACCTCCGTTGGTTTTTGTAGACTCCATACCAATCAAACCAGTGTACAAAGCGGCGTCTGGTCCGTCACGGTTGCAGAGAGATTCGAAACATTCCTTGAAAACTTTCAAGTTCTTTTCAACCCAAGCCTTGTCACCACTCTTTTGGACGTAAATGGAAGCAGTAAGAATCCAGTTCAAGAGTTCTTCACTGGTCATGAACGAGAAACAGTCGTCGAGTTTAACACATTCGTAGACGGATGTTCCAGCGGGGGTGAAAGCGTTACCCATACCCATATCGTGGCAGAAAGACAGTCCTCCTGGGTACTCCTGGGTCTCACCGAATTTGGTGACTTTGTCGTAGTAACTGTATCTTGAGACGAACAAGTCCAAGTTGTTACGGATGGTCCATGGGTTGAAGGCGGATTCGAAGAAAACGTGGTCCAACATCAAATCGCAACTGAAATCGAAAATTTGTTAGAAAAGCAATCTGTAAAGGAAATTGAACCCCTTACGTGTTGATCATGAGATATTCTCCTTCGTTAACAACCCATAATGGTTTCTTGGAGTCTTCCCATTCCAAAAGTTCGGTACTTCCAAAGTAAGAGTGAACAGCGTGAACGAATTGGAACTTTCGGTCATCAGAGAATGAGTCGGACTTTGCGACAATGTCGAGTTTGTCCGGAACGGACCACGATTTGATCAAACGTTGGTGTTCGGTAGCAGCGAACTTGGCGACGGCTTGAATGTCTTTAAAGTATCGGTTGTAGAAGAAAGAAGCATCAATTCCGGTAGTGGTGATTCCGGCGGTGTGCCAGCACAGAGCAATGGTGTAGGTACGTTTGGTAGCTGGTGGAGTGTCGAACACCAAGAGCGCACATTGACCTAAACCGAATTTCCAGTTTTCTTCTGTGTTGTTTTTTGGTTTGAAAATTTGCTCGAGGGAGAAACCAGAGGCACTTCGGACTTCGTTCAAGTGGTCCAACGCAACCCACGCGGTTTTACGACCTTGACCAACACCTTTGTAAAGGTCATCTTCCAAGTGACGGATAGCTGGCGCTTGACGGGTGTCTTCGAACGATTGCATTCCGAAGAATGAACGGCGAGGTCTGTTGAGCTTGTTGTCAACAGTGAATTCAACGAAAACGATTGGGGCAAGAACGTCTTTCAATTCTTCGGCGGATGCAACTTCTGGGTCAGGAATAGATTTTACTGGTGAAATAACGCTGAAAGTCAAGTCTCCCGCTTTCCATGTGTCTCGGGTGAGCTGGAAGTCACGGGTGATTGCGGAATCGGGGAAAGTGCGCGGGAAGTGGTCTTTTGGTTGACCATCGACACCTGCTTGGGTGAAGTTTTGGGCAGCATCGGCGATTTCGGTCATGAAAGGAAGAGTGTCGAAGTTTCCTGGTTGGTCAGGACATTCGAGAGCGATGTAGACGTTTTGATCGGCAGGTTTACCGATACATTGTCCCATACCACCTTTGGCACCTTTGCAACCAAGTACGAAGGAAGCGAGAGCACCGATGGGCGAGTGTTGAGCGTTGAAGAAAATGGATTTAGGCATTGTTAGTTCTTTTTCTTTTTTTTTTCTGAAACAAATTAAAATGGGGGAGACAGTTGTTTTTGTGGAAAAAAAAGCGAAAGAGTTTTCACTGGTCACAAGTCTGCTGACCATATGCAAAAAATTAGTGACGTGGAAAGTGCTGCGATTTCTCATCGTTTTATATCGCTTTTCTACTGCATTACTGCTATATACTATTCTAATAATCCATATACTCATGAATCATTGTGAAACTCTGTGAAATTCGTTTAAAAAAACCTAGCTTTTCGTTCAATTGGGGCGCCGATCCACCCTTAAGCCCTAAATGTGTGACAATGGTGATTTCTCAAACACAAATTGAAAATTGCACATTGAAAAATTTACGACAATTGTGGAATTTTTCATCTGACTGAGCATCAAGTGTTCAGTGTTGCAAACGTTGTTTATTTTCCAGTTTAAAAATCTCATAATTCAAATGGATCACATTCTGTCAAAACTGAACAACAAAATGAGCGAAAAATCAGGTTTTCCAAGTTTCGCCTAAACTTACGCCCGTGAATTTTTTTTTTCCTAATAATATTTTCAAAATTTAGTAATAATTGAACTGCTGGAAACAAATAACCACCTAAAATTTACTTGTCTCAAATCTTCTCACACCGCAAAATCGTTTTTATTGGAATTCCCTCGTGGTGTTTACACCGCAGCAAGAACTTTAGCGAATAGCTCGCGAATTCTCGACTTTCATGCACACTCTGAACGATTGCTGAATTCGCTTCGATTGTGTTGCTTCAAAGAAACAGATTTACCCACCCAGATTCAATCTTGCGTGGTATCATCCAATTCTGTTCATGATGAGAAAGAAGCGACGGAAGTCACTGATGCATTGAAGACTTGGCGGTACGCTAGTGGAGTTTTGGAAGGGTTGGTGTTGGAGTTGATTCGGACGGGGTTGAAAGAATACTTTGTGAATATACTGGGGAAGAGTGAGGATGAAGCAATGACGATTATGCATCAGAATTATTTGTTGGACAGTGAAAGTGGTATATTAGAAAACACGGACCTGGAGGCTAAAGTAACTATTCTCATCACCTATGACTTTAAAGTAAGCAAATTGTACGTGTTTCTTTTAAAAATAATAAAAAATGTTTGTTCCTTACACAAACTCAAAGCAAAAGAAACCTCGATTAATAGCACATATTGACAAACTCATCGTCCCTACGTTTCCGCAAATCAATGTCTCAATCTTCGGTTTACCACGAGAAAAAGCATCAGTCAAGGACTCCAACTGGGTATCCGCACGCGCTAAACTAGAAAAATGCATGCCAGTTGGCGTGGGTGAAGTTATACTGTGTGATCCACACGGGAACATTTACGAAGGTCTCACATCAAACTTTTGCGTGCTGATGAAAAGTTCCGAGGGTGGTTATTTTGTTAAAACCGCTCCGCTTGATGTAGTTTTGCAAGGAACTATTTTGAAAATTGTTGAGGCGGCGTGTATGGAGTTGGGGATTGGATTTGTTTATGAGTTTCCGAATGTTTGTGAGTTGAATGATGGGTTGTGGATTCAGCCTTTTATAACGAGTAGGATAATCATGTTTAATATTAATGTATTGGAAGTTAATTATTCTGTTAACAGGTACGACTAGACTTGCTTTACCAGTTAATGTGGTCGAAGTTCAAGGGTAGGTGTAAATATAACTTTATTTTACAAAATACCAACCACTTGATCTTTCGTTAGAACGCAAATTGATTCGCCGAAACGAGAGATCAATGCAATGTTTGCGAAAATCTTGAATGCAACGAAAAAAGAAGTTCTCGCTCGGAGTTTCGAGATATTTAAGAATCCGCAATAAAAGAGCAAGCGCCTCAGAATTTGTCTTCATACTCCAAGAGTTTAATACGATGGTATGCTATTTAATATCGTCCAAAGATCGTTGAAACCATCAATTATCTGTGTTTTCAACATCTCGAAACCGTCCTTCCAACTTACGAAAAGCAATTCTCTGTGTTTGCTTGCGTAATAAGCAACTAAATACAAATATATGAAGAGTAGGAGAATATCAAGATCGCCTTTGATCAACAAAAGTTTTTGTATGTATTTCCGAAAAATAGAAAGATAAGAAAAAGTATAAAAACAGGATCTCCGAGTCCCCCTTTTCAAAAAGAAAATTAAACATATCAAGGAGCAGAAAGCTTTTAAACAGTCATCAATAAAATAAAAAGTCGGAATATTTTGCAAGTCGAAACAACTTTCTTTGTGAAGCTTCCAATCTTGCTTCTGGCATATGGTCGAACAATAATGAACTTGCAAGCACTTTCCACATCTCTTATTGTTGCTCCAACGTGTTCCGCAGCCGTGACGTTTGGCCATTGCATTCTTGTCCTTCTGAAATACAGCGAGTTTCGGTTCAACATACGGCAACTTGCGTTTCATATAAACTTCAAGTTCATCCTCTCCATTCTTCCCTTTAATCCTCTTCAAAATTTCCGATTCGTTGACAGCAGCAACGCTACTTGGAACATGGCGAACAGACGGTAAGTCAATCTTAACCGGATCAAACGGAACCCATTCGTAGCGATAGTTATTCATGTATCGAGCCGACGTGTAAACATGAGAAGGAAATGTGTCTTTGCGTCATTCGTGTAAGAGGCGTCCAAGAGTTTACCAACAGCAGCCGGAAACTTTGATTTTATAATCTCTATCGACTGCTCAGCATCCTTCGAACTCGCAAGGGATTCTCTAATGTCGTCGAAAACCTCTTTAGGAATTTTATTTCTGCTCTCGCTCGCAAACTCGAATAATTGATTTAAAAAGGTATCCACAGAAACATATCGTACATTAAATGTCCAGTCATTCCCATCGACATCTCCATTTTCATCAATCTTTGTAACTTGCAAGCGGAAAGCTTGAATAATTAACTTTGGTTTCTCGCGAGGGGTTCTTTTGAATACTGATTGGCGTGTAAGTGTCGAAGGCGTCACGTCGGAAACAGAATATATCGAATCGTGTTTCAGATGCTCCACAAGTTCATTAACGGTGAAAAAATCGTTCGATCCGCAAATGTAAGCGTCGAAGACCGCAAGTGGTTCGCTGCATTCAACAAATACCACAATGTCGCCTATCCAAAAAAGCAAAAGCTTTTAAAAATCCGGTTTCATTTTGTTAGAACCAACATACCATCAAGTATTCTCTTCAAAGGCATCAAGAAATACGGAAGCAACAATCTCTCAACATCGCAGCGGTTCATATAACGAAAGTGGTTTGCTCTGTAACGCATTTTGCAAGACTTATTTACCGGTTTTCTTCCAAAATCCGTAGTTGTACGTACTTCTTAAATCGGATCATATATTTCCATGTGCCTAAATCTCATTAAACAAATAAATCTAAAGAAAATGTTTTTATGACAAATATGCGATTCATCTATCGACATTTTTAATGGTTTGTCCAGTCATCAGATTTTGTCTTCATAACCCAAGAGTTTAGTACGATGTTGTGCTATTTAATGTCGTTCTTGCCAATGTTCCAGCTTCAAGTCAGATCATACCATAATCTCTACTTTTCAATCGGATCAAATATTTTTCATGTCCCCACAGCTCTTTGACAATAAATTCAAAAGAATCGCTATAAACATAAATACAAAAAAGTCAATCTATTTCAACTTTGAAAAATCGATTTGTGGAGTCATGGTCTGGTGAATTTTGACACTTGCGAAAAAAAAAAGTTTTCAAAATGTCGGATCACACCAGAGACCCATGTCCATACTCAATAGTCTACGACTTTGGTTTCGGTTTTACTCTCGGCGCAGTTGGTGGAACAGCCTGGCACGGGTTTAAAGGATACCGACACTCTCCACGCGGTGAAAAATTCATTGGCGCGATTCAATCTATTAAATCTCGTGCTCCGGTGACGGGCGGGAATTTCGCGACGTGGTCGGGTATCTTTAATGCGGGTGATTGTTTATTGGCTCATGTTCGTGGGAAGGAGGATGCGTGGAACTCTATAATGTCGGGTGCGGCGACTGGTGGGATTTTGGCTGCGAGAAGTGGGACGAGAGCTATGTTGGTGTCGGCTACGTTTGGTGGTTTGTTTTTGGCGATTATGGAGGGTGTTGGTGTGGCTCTTAATAGAGCTACCGCAGCCGCGCAGTATAAACAGGTTGCTCCGCAACTTCCCGAGGTTCCCAGTGCGACAAAGGAGATTGACGCTGCGACCGCCAAACAACAAGAACCTTCCGCTGTTAATACTTCTGCTTCAACCCAATCTAGCTCTCCTTCTCAGCAATCACAGCCCCAACAACAACAAACATCTGATCCTCCAGCCCCTCCTAAATATAAAAGCCGATTTGGTTTCGGTTTGCAATAAGAGCATTATTATCATTATATACACACTCTCAACCCCCCTTTTAATTCGGATAATAAATTGCATGATGGATAGTTGAACCAAAAGATAAAAAAGAATTCGAAATATAATAATTTTTCTAAGCGTTTTATCCGCTTACTTTTTAAAGTATCTATTTATTTCAATTTTTTTTTCCTCCTTTCAAAAAATTAAAATATAAAAAAGAGAAAAAGACGACAAAAAAAAAGCCGAAAATCTACGAACTTCCCGAGACTGACAGTTTCTTCAAATGTTCCATAAACACTTGCAAACTGACATCATCCGTGGGAATAGCCGCTCCTCCTGCTCCACTCATTCCAACCGCTGGTCCTCCGTACTGGCCAACTGAGGTGTGGGTAGTCGATGGGTTGACCTTTGACAACAAGAATCGCGCTTGCGATAGTCCTTCATCGGTTACAATGTATCGTGGAATCGGGAATCGCTCAGACAGTAATTCCTGTTAATGCGTAATATAAATATTTTGATGATATCAAAATTTAAATTATTATTACCGCGGCATCTTGTGGTGGAGCCTCCAATAACATCTTGAAGCTTTCGTAGTTAGGTTGATCTTGATACCCTGCGTTTCTCCATGTAGTGATATTGGCTCCGTGCCAGATAACAAGGTAAAAGTATGCGTCCATAAGTAAAATTACATCAGGTTTTAAAGAAACGGAATCTAAGAGGACCGGTTGCGGAGTTCCATTAAATGAGTATGACATGAGGGTTGGTTGAATCATAATTAAAGAGTTGTTCACATCTTCGTGATTTAATATGTGACTGATTGAAAAAGACTCACTATCAGTTGATGCACAAAACTTGATATGGAAAACTCACCGGTAAAATACAGTTTCGTCCGGGGAATTGTTAAATACTTGAAGAAACTGACTACGACGCAAGTGGAACATAAATTGTGGATAGATTGAAAAGTTATCTGAAAGTCGGAACGATCCTGGGTCTTCTCGTCGATAATCAGCATATTTTTGACACTAAACTTAAATGCTTAGCAGAATATTCAAACACAAAAAATAGGTAGACATACCAAACGAATCAACATTCGGTCCAACCATCGCAACACGTCCGGTCCATCATCAATATCAGCTTTGAAAGTTGATATACGTGCCATGAGTACCGCTGCTGCTTCTTGATCGAAAGATTGGCCAATTTCAGGACTCGATGCGTCTTGGAATCTGAAAAAAAAATAATTAGAACAATATTCAGTTTGTCATCTCGTGGTTCGTTACGTTCGTGCTACGGTTGTAATTCGGAGTCGACTGGTACCATTTGCATGTTGATATTGCGTTGCAAATTGTATTAATCCACGTGAGTTTGGTGCAAGAGGTTGCTGTAAAATATATACATCAATCACGTGGCTTTACAAATCTTCAATATACATACCTGACTCGCAACTTCGAAATATACGCCAACGGTTGTCTTTGGGTTAATTCCACATAATTTCCAAGCGGTGGTTCCAGCAATTCCAATTTCCTAAATATAATTTAGCATATTGACTTTGGTATACATGATAAAACTTACCGTTTCCCCAACTGACGCTCCTTTCTTTCCAAGTGAAATAGCAGGACCAATTAATCCACTTACTTTCAATTCCCTTGATACCTACAAAACGCATAACTTTCAAAAACACTCCAAAAAAATGGAATGCTATTTTACTTGAACATCCAATGAGGCGTTGAATCCCATAACCAACGCACCCTCCGCATCCTTCGAAAACAATCTCAAGAAGGATTGCTTGAAAATCGACGTAGAGAAACTATCAGAAATAACCATCACCCCGTTCGTCAAAGTCGCTAGCGTCTTCATTTCCATCATTCCGATTTGATCAAGACACCCGGCAAACAAATCAACAATGTGTCCCTTTTCTGCCGCTCGTTTAGAAAGACCTTCATAATACTTGATGGCTTTTTTGCAATGTTTTGCCAAATCTTTATCCAACTCATTGTGAGAACGAATGGGTTCACGAAGCTCAGGACCAACAACCATTCCGGGTCCCTCGGTACATGGACCACCTGCGAATACCATAATTCGTGCACCGGTGTTGGGGAAAGCAGACTAAAAAAAATTGAAAAATGTTAACGAACGCTCGGTTTTCCAATCATATCAAGTTCATTACCTCAAGCATTCCAATAGCAACAGATAAAGCAACACCGGTAGATCTCAAAGGACGTTTATCATTGGCAACTGGCCATGGATCACGTTGCAACTGATCGATAATTGAGGTGAGAATAAATTCGCATTCAGAAAGCGGGAGTAAAAATCTAAATTTCAATTTAGAGTAACTATTAAACAATAACTTACAAAAACACTTACCGACTAGCATCAGCTGGCATTGGTTGTCCTGGCCGCATCATTGGTTGTTGACCCGCTTTTGGACTTCCGAATCCAAGCATATCCTGAATCTGCTTGGCAGAGTACTCTTTGTTTCCTCTGAAAACGTACGATTTCGGGCATTCGCCATACCCTAATTCGTGAACTTGAGTCATGGTTCCAAACGTAATTAATCCAACAAGAGCATTTGGCGGCAACAAACTCAACGAGACGACTAATGACTCCTTCAAAGACTTGAGTTCTTCTTCTTCTAAACAAGTATCAACAACGTAAAAGAAGACGGGTGGAATTCCTGGTGGGCGGTTGAGAATGTACTCCATTGTTGTGTATGAAGAGTGTAATTCCGCTGGTAGATTAGCTTGCGAAATATCGTGGTAATGGGGTGGGAAAACATTTCGTTGTAAACAGAATGGGCATACCCATTGTTTAGCGCGAACATCAACTTGACTGTGATAAGAAAAATATATAAAAAAAAATTCAAAGATTTACGGAAAATATCTCACCAGTATGGGTTAAGAACAGCACCACAAGGAGATCTACATCTTACAGGTTCATAAGCGAATGGAGCGTAGGATTCACGTTCTTTCAATGGAGTGTAAAGTGCACCGATCGGAACAACTAATCTTGTCGCTTCAACACGAGTTGAAGGCCAAACATTCCACGATAAACGAATACCATCGCGATCCTAAAACAAATTATTTAACTGAGCTATAAATATTAGTGAAAATAAAAGCAAACGAACCTCAATGTCTTCAAAGCTCTGGCCGGGAACTTGCAGGTTTGGGTCTTGCTGGATCTGCTGCTGCTGCGCGTATTGCTGGTCCTGGGGATATTGTTGCTGCTGCATAACTTGTTGCGGTTGCGCGTACATTGGTTGTTGTTGTTGTTGTTGGTAATTCATAATTTACTTTTTTTTTGTGAATGGCTACGTTGGCCAATGAAAATTCAGCTGCAAGAAATCGCGGAAAAAGATTTGTCTCGAGGTTTTAACGTTGTCTAACGTTGCAGTTTAGTTTAACTTTTCTTGTATTTTCTGTATCTAGCTTTCGATCTGGAGATTCGAGGTTATCCAAAAGACGAGGCAGCGACTTTAGAGAATTTGAAGTTTCGACACTCAGTTGCGCCTGTTTGTGCTGCATCAATTCATCAGATTTTTAAATCAGCTTGACTGTTTTTCACAGAACTTGTTTATAGGTGCTTACGAAGACGATGCCGAAACTGGGACAGCAGACGTACAGTGTTCAATTGTTTGTGATGTAGAGTGTATCCAGTCTCATATCTCTCCAGCTAATCGGATTTATCGTTGGGACGTTATCATCACATGAACTTGTGACCGGAGAATCGATGAAAGAACATGATCCTAAAGGATTCAATGTGTGTATACATTCAGTATGCGTGTCAGAATCGCACAGGTCAGTTTGAATGTTTAAAGTACATTTACACTTGTATTAAATAAACAATTCTGTCTAGACGAAAGGGGATTGCGCTTCAGATGTTAAACTTTTACAGACAGAAAATTTCAACCATCAAAGGAATATCGCGGATTTCTTTGATCTGTAAAAAAGTAACTTTGTGTGATATTAAGCTGGTTATATGCTAATCGTTAAATGATTCAGAATTTGATTCCCCTGTATGAAAAAGCTGGATTCAAACTTCTTGGCCTTTCTCAAGTCGTACATGGGGAAGATCAGTGGTTCGATATGATTTTAAATCTTAATTAGATGGGAAAAGTGTGAAGAAGATACGTCTCAATAGTAATAATGTAGATTTATTTATTTTCTTCAAGACCAAAGTCTTCATCCGAATACAATTCACGATACGTTTTCTGTTCAATCTTCGAACTAGGAAAGGTAAAAAAATGAATCAAAAAACAAATTAAACAAATTGCCAGCTGATAATATACCGTAATTTATTATCCCACGCCAAACCAATCTGAGTTTTCGAATGTCGCATATAAGCTCTCCATTCCTGTTGCTTTCTCTTCCTTCTCTTTTTATCGTGGTTACTTTCAAAGAATCTTTGACTCATAACCTGCTGTCGCACATTACTTTCGGCTAAAACCCGATTCAAAGCTGCGAAGGGATTTCCACGCACACCACCGTGAATCGAACGTCCAAGCGAATACATCGGAACTGAGCAAACTTGCTCTTTACTATCTTTAAATCTGTTCTCTCTTTGGGATGCAGAAAGCTTTGGCTGTGGGGCTTTTTTTTCGGAATCAATTATTCTTTGGCCATGGTCTCCGTACATTGCGTATTCAAAATAACCGATACTGTGGAGCGCTTTATCTACCGCATGTGTCCTGTAGAGACGATTATGGATGCAGGAAGCGAAGGGCGTCGAAGGAAATTGTCGAATTGAACTTTTTAACAACATTTTGTTTGACAGGAAAAAAAGTCATGCCCAAAGTTGCCCCCTTGTCCGATACATTCTGAGCAGATTTATTTATATGGAATTATTTGTGGGAATAAGTCTAATAAAGATCTTAAATCTTCCAAAAACTTTCTCTCCGATAATGAAAGCGGATCATGATTAGTACACTTGATCCAATCAAGTCTTTTCTTTTTTTTTTTGCAGCCTACTCTGGATTGAGTACAGAATTCAGCAAAAAACATTTGAGAAATAATGTATTCGCGAGCAGAGAGACAATTTTTTGATTCTAAATTGCTTCATGCAAATCCAAATCTTGGACCTGGATGCTATACAGCGGACGAACCTGCACTTTATGCCGGCAAAATCCTTGGAGAAGATGGGTAAATCAATTTCACTTTAAAATTTCAATATAATTTACAAATTTACAAAATTATCGCCATGTTGAACGCAATGAATCAGATATGCACCATTTTCGTCTCTTGCACCTCGAATTTCAACGTTTGATCAATTAATACAACCAGGACCAGCACCGGGGAACTATGATATCCCGCTAGAAATAATTTCGTTTCAAAATATCGAGAAAGGGGCAATTTTTGGGAAATCTCAAGCCGAAAGATTCGAAAAAATTTCGTCAATAACACCTGGTCCCGGAAAATATGAGATCCCTTCAACGCTAGACTTGAAACCAGCTATAAAAGAATTCAACCGTAAATCTAGATCTGAAAAACATGCGCTGTTACAAGTCCCGGTTGTTCAATTGGGAGATAAAGAAAACACTTCACATACAACTCAAGTGAAAAAGAAATATGTGCAATCTGAAAACTCGACGGGAAGAAAAAGTTTAATCGTAGATGCAATGAGTTCTGGGAAACAATATAATGCTGAGAAACCAACGGATTCTGTTTCGAAACATATATCGTGGAAAAGGAAACATATTCCTCCCAGTATTCCGGTAGGAAGATCGTCGTTTGGGTATCAGGAGATTGAAGACGGTGCGCTTGTTCCTCGAGTGCCTCCAAGGAAAAATCCCGAAGTATGAATTTCTTTCGTAATTCTTCACACATATTTTTAAACTATAGCTTTTAGCTCACAGCAGCGTATAACTTCAATAGCTCTTTCGTTGAAAAAGCAAAGCATGAAAAAAGAGGATTTAAGTTTGGTCAGAGTAGCCATCGATTACAATATAAAGAGGGACTAGCGCCTGGTCCTGGGTAATTTAAACCAGCAGTTATTTTGAATTGGGAGTTTTCATTCCACTTTCTTCAGAGCATATGACGTTCATGTTGATTCGCATAGAGACACTGGAAATAGTGCAGCTTTAATGACCCTCTCACCATGTATCAGATTAACGGACGAGATTGTAGCCAATGAAATAAAACGTGTACGTTTGCGAGTTGTAGGCTTTTTGATTGCTTTAATAAATCTTTTTTAGAGCGTTCCTGGACCTGGAGCCTACGATATAAAAGCTCCGCTACAGACCAAACTCGCACAAAAGAAAGGAAGCATCATATCACCAGGTGAGTTACAGTGTTGAAATATTTTCGAGTTCCCTTTCTATACTTATACACAAATAGGAGGAAAAGATGGACGTTTAACCTGCTACATCAATTCGGCACAAATAAAAAATCCCGGACCTGGCACTTATTATCCAGAAATGTCTAATATCAGAAGAGTAATTTTTTTTAGAGTCTTCTTTTCAACTTTAAACTCAAATTATTCAATCAGGAAATATCATTTCGCACCCAACCGTTTGGTTCAACGATGCCCAGATTCAACAACAGAGACGAATATCACTCAAAAAATAACCCAGCTCCAGGCAGTTATGATGTTGAAGAGGTATTCTCGGAAATTCTATTGCTTACTGTGCTCTAATTATTTATTTCGAGATTGATAGCATGGCGACTCATATTTACAGAAAATCCGGTCAAAACGGTCTTTCGAATGCAATGAGACCATTCGGATCCATTTCTTTAAGATTTCCTCGACAGAAACTGGTATTACAACCAAAACACCTAAAATTGTTCACATCTGATATACCTTTTATTTTTCAAAGAATACTCTACCGGGTCCGGGAGCATACTCAACAACACCGCCAAACTACCAAAAAACAAAAGCGAAGTCAAACTCAACTTTCCATGCATTGCTCTCAAAAGGTCCGTTCAAGATTAACGTAAACGGAGTGGAAATTGATCCTACGAAAATCCACGTTCCTGTTTTTGGAACTCAAACTTCACGGTTCAATCATTCTAATGGAAATGGTATTTTCCTCGTTCAAAATCCCACAGTCAAATGTACTTAATATTTATAGATTTACCGCCTCCTGGAGCGTACGAAGTCTCACAAGCATTCGAAACGATGAAAGTGAAAGGAAAAATAAAGAATACTTCACTGGAAAGTGAAACAAACAGAGAAATATTCCCTGGTAAAACCTTTCGCACACAATCAATTTTTGAATTTAAACCTAAACTCTTAAAATTATAGTAAAAGAACATATTCCTGGTCCTGGAGAATACGAGCCAGCACTACCAAATAAAAAACCAACAAACTACTCCGAAAACAGCGCATTTTTATCAACGGTAACGGAAACTATTCTTTTTTGAAAATTTTATTCTGGTTCTAATTGTTTTATTTTTTTTTAGGAAACTCGATTCTCAAAAAAACCAGAGCGAGAATTAGTTCCTGGACCGGGCTCGTATCTTTCGACGAATTACGATCAAGGACTAATAAAGAAAACATACAACATTACATTCGAATCTGTGGAAAAGTGATGTCTCTCCGATTTTGTAATATTTACACCCACCGACAAGAAAATTTTTTTTGGAAATAAAAATTTATTATTTCGTTGTTGTTCACAATCAAAATTCATTCTTTTCCGTTGAATTTTTATTCAAATCGAGATTTGATTTCTGAAAACAAAAATCTGATTCAAGAGTTTCATAAATAACAAAAAATGAATTTAACATCGCCTAAACTCTAATGCAGCTTGTTGTCCCGGGGTGTAATGTTACAATCGGTAATTGAAAAGCAGGATGCGTCGTTTCTCTTTGCACGTCTGCCATGATTGAGAGACGCTAACATAATCTCCTAATATTTGTTTATTTATAACGTAAAAAAAATCCGATATGCTTCAATTCTTCGTGATATTCAGATGCAACGACGATCAAGTCCGCCGCCAGGCGCACAGAACTTATTAAACAAAATTCAAAAACAAACACGTATTTATTTAAGGTTAAAGAGAAGATAAAATAAAATTAAGATTAAAAGCAATTGAATCCGAGTTTCGTGAATCGTGATTAAACAGCGGGATTGATTTTTTTGACAGACAAGTCAAAAACGTCACCGCAATTTGCAGATGGATGTAAAGTTTGAATTTAATTTCTCTTTTTATTTAATTTTTCTTTACTAATACTTTATTTTATTTATTTATTATCTTTTAACAGCGTGCTAGCTTACAAAGACTTTTCGCTGGAGCTCAAGGTGGTGGCTCGATTCCTGGAATCGACACTCCGACTGTAGATACTGCTGAAATGGTTTATATTTCTTCGCTTGCGTTATTGAAGGTAACATTTTGAATTTGCTTTTTTTAACCAAGAATTTGAAATTTGATCTTAATTTAATTAATCACTCTTTTTTCTTTGCTTTTCTAGATGTTAAAACACGGTATGAATATCGACTACAATTTTTAAATCTTCTTGGCGATTTTGGAGATTAGAATATTAACTTTCCGCTTCGATTTATTTTAAATTAGGACGTGCTGGAGTACCGATGGAAGTTATGGGTTTGATGTTGGGAGAATTTATTGATGACTACACCGTTCGTGTAATTGACGTGTTTGCGATGCCGCAGAGTGGAACTGGTGTGTCTGTCGAAGCCGTGGATCCCGTATTTCAAACGAAAATGTTGGATATGTTGAAACAAACCGGAAGGTTGGGAGATTTTTTTGCATTATTAAAAAAATTATGTATTTAATTTTTTTGTTACATAGACCGGAGATGGTTGTTGGTTGGTATCACTCGCACCCCGGTTTTGGATGCTGGCTTTCAAGTGTTGATATTAATACCCAACAGGTTTTTGTTTTTTGCGAATTATTATGAGACAAGATGAGCCAACATTATACCTACAGAGTTTCGAACAATTACACCAACGATCAGTCGCTGTTGTCGTTGATCCAATTCAATCAGTCAAAGGAAAAGTCGTGATTGATGCGTTTAGATTGATAAATCCACAATCTGCGATGCTGAGCCAAGAACCCAGACAAACAACTTCCAACATTGGACACTTGAACAAACCAAGCATTCAAGTAAGCGTTTTTGGACTAGAATTAAGTCAGAAGTTTGTGGTTTTTTAACTTTTGTGATTACAGGCTTTAATTCATGGACTGAACAGACATTACTATTCTATCGCTATCAACTACCGTAAGAACGAACTTGAGCAAAAGATGCTTTTGAATCTACATAAAAAGACATGGACGAATGGACTTACGTTGACGGACTTTAATACTCATGCAGAAAATAACGAAGCTACCGTTAAGGTATTTCCGTATAATAACTTCCATTTACTGTCTTGGAGTGATTTTTTATATCAATTTGGTTTTTACGTATTAGGCGATGTTGGGACTTGCAGATCTGTACAATAAGTCTGTGCAGGAAGAGACCACCATGACACCAGAGCAACTCAAAACTCGACATGTTGGAAAACAAGACCCGAAACGTCACTTGGAGGAGAATGTGGAGAAATTGATGACGAACAATATTGTTCAATGTTTGGGGTCTATGTTGGATGCTGTGTCTTTTTAGTTTGTTGATTTTGAGTCACTGGTGTGGGGTTTTCTGGTTTTTTAATTGAGAACAAGAAAGGGGGATTCACAAATAAATAATAAAATTATTTCACGATCAATATTTTTTTTGGAATTTGGTGTAGGGTTTGTTGATCACCCAGCGAGAGCAGGATCCAAAGAGTGTTTAGTAATTGCCGGGATGCGCCGGTAATGGTCTGTTCTCCATCAAGTAGAAACGGATGACGATTCAAACCCCTCGAAGCCTCGTGTGGAACTCTATTTAACACTGGCATCTAAATGGGCCAACTATTCACAAGAAACGATCACGAATCAGCCATGGATCAACAGTACGTATGTTGGTGCCTGCCAAATTCTGATTCCCCGAGTTCCAATTCGTTGACGTTCATTTTTTTTGCAGTCAAATGTTTCCAACGTTCACCATCACTCAAATTTCTGAAATCCCATATTCGCTGAGGTAATGCGTTCCAGGGTTGTCGGTATATGATGTCATACATTTAATTTGAGCGAAGACGAAACAATATTTGCTGCGAGAATAATTATGCATTACTAAAAGATATCTAATCCGTAAAAAATCTCGCTTATCAATGACTTTTAAGCTGTTTTCCGTAATGCACTGATTTTCGTGATCAACCTTGATGTACGCCTTCATGCGAACCCTAAAATCAGCGGGGCAAGGAAAATCTTTAGATGTGTGAAATATCATATTAAACTATATATGAGTGGACAAATATATACTTAATCTATTGTTCTCGATGTTTTTTTAGTCATTCGACACTTATTTGTCTAAAAAATCGATATTCGGGCACCGATGGTACCTTCCTAATTGGGACGATGTTCAGTGATTAAGCACAAACCCGCCCACATTTTTCTTCAAATCAACAACTTTATTTGATTTTTACATCTGAATTAAAAAAGCAAACAGAATTGATAATCAAAAAAGCAAAGTTTTTCTTCGAATTACTTCATCGATCGGAAATTTGTAAGAAAGCCCCAAAAAAAAATTCAATTTTTTACCCGAAAAAAAAAACGCCAACACATTCCATTTTTTATAGTTTTTTCTCGAAAAATCTCATTAGATTAGTCATCTTTGTATTTTGGTTATTTAATTTTCTTCGAATGTGAGTTATCAATTTCCCTTTGCATATCCTGGCCAAAACGTAACCCCTTCAGTCTTTTTTTTTGGTTCAAAAAATCGATACATATGTCTCTTCCATGCTTCTCAGAGTTTCTTTTTTCAATCAACACAATGCGAAATTCAAAATCTCCCTCAACCGCATCAACAACATCTTCCCACAACACATCCCGTCCAACGTCGGTTACGTCACAATCTTCGATATCAACGCACAGTTCACAATACAAACCTATTTATAAAACCTATCCCTCGCCATGTAATACCCCACGCTTGCTGGACAATCGGTGTGCGATCGTGGATAAAATCATACCAAAACTGACCGTTATGCCGAGCTTCTTCCCGCTTTGTCCACCTCCGCCTAAAATGTTCTCACACCAAAGATTACAGCTTATACCTCCGACAAACGCTTTAACGTTGCAACCTGCGAAAGTGGTTATCACACAGAATCTATCGATTAAAGAAATGGTAATCTTATCGTTTCGACAAAACAATAACCAGGTAACAAATATTACAATAACCTATTTTGATTCTGAAAGCAAAAGCAAATATTTAATACTTTTTTTTTTTTTTTTTAAAAAAATCACTTATAGCCAATGTCTATAATATCAATACTCGAACACTTTCTCAGAAAATCATGGATCAGCAATTCCCAAACCGAAACATACCTCCACGAACTCCGCAAATTCCTCTCATACAACCACACATTCACAAAACTGCCCGGTCGCGGGTCACTTCTTCCCGAAAACAAATCAAACAACAATTCGTCACAAAAGAATTACGTCGGTTCCAAAAGATCAGATTATCAATATTGGGTTTATTCGCCGTCGATCGATGATAAGAAATTGTATATTGGAAGTGCTGGTAGCATAGGCAGCGGTATTGTGGTTTCTTCTGTTGAAAGGAATTCGAGAAAGAGGATTGTTGAGGATTCGAATGAAGGATCAGCAAAGAAGTTTCGTTTGACAGACGTAGATTGACTTATTAATTAAATTTTTTTGTCGTTTCTATACTATAATCACGATATCAAACTCATACACACTTAAAAATAGAATTAATTTGAATCTTTTTAAAGAACTACCAGTGCAGCCTTATCTTCTAAAACGTTATTAAAACTCACAAATCACTTAGCAATCGTTTTTAATTCAATTCTTTACTCTTCAGATTTTTAAAAAGTCGTTCAAGAACTTTCCCCGCCGCTTTCAATGCAAGTTTCTCCGCAACAACCGCAATTGGTGCAAATGGTTCAGCAACCGCCTTCTCAGCAACAGCAACAACCGATTTTCCAGTGTACGTTTGCGGGATGCGGGAAATCTTTTGCGCATTTTACAATGTTGCAGACGGATTAGCAGACCCATGGCAAAGCGATACCGTTTTCGTGTGAGATTTGTTCGCAGACTTTAAGAAGTCACGGTAAATAGATTTTTTTTGATTATGATTCTGGAATGCTTTTGAATGTGTGTTTTTTTGTGTCGATTTGAAGAGACATTATTAAATTCATACACAAGAAAAACCGTTTACGTGTCCGAAATGTAAGAAAGGGTTTTCGAGGAGAGATGCATGAAGCGACATGAAAAGTCTGTTGTGGAAGAGAAGAAGGTTGTTTGTGGGAAATCTGAAGACCACTCGCGGATGTGAGATGCCATTGGTGTGAGTTTTGAGAAACAGTTTGGTTGAAACTTCTTTTTGAAGTCAAATTATTCGAAACTATTATCTATTATCTGAAGTGGACAGTTTGAAAATGCACAATCACGAAAGCGAGATATCAATTAGAGCAATGAAGTTTGATGGTCGAAAATTATTTATTAAACTTAAAAATACATAAAGAATTTCTTGATTTAAATCGATGAGACATGAAAGAAAAAGAAAAAGATTAGTAAAATCAAACTTAGAGTAATAAAAAGAAATTAACGAGGAGGGGAGGAGATGACCTGGATCCGATAAGCGATCGAAAACTAGTCCAAAGCCGAAGAAAACAAATCCGCTAATAGGTAAATAAATAATAAAGCGTAGTGTATCCATAGTCACGATTCATAAATTTAAACGGTAGGTAACATGAATCAAATGGGAAATCAAAAGGGGGAGTTCCAGAGCCGAGCCAGCGCCTACCAGGACAACGACGTATTGTCCTGGCGTGGAAAAATTGTGACTATGCACTCGCTACTCTTGATGCGCGCTTCACGAGTGCCTACGGGACTCGGACGTACCCGAATGCTTGGAGTCGCAGACACTGAATCCCTAGTGCAACCAGCATTGGATTCACCCAAACGTTTCAGATATCGCCCGAGGAAGTGGGGATTTGGGGATGTGAGAGATCTATTAGAATAATAAAAAATAAGTCAGAATAGTGTTTACAAATAACCAAAGATGTCCATACCAAAACAAAATTCAGTGAAAACATATATTCATCGGACAGAGAGGAGAACGACCAAGAGGAACCGAGATTCTACAATGCAGCCGAAAGAACCAGCTGCAGAGCGTAAGAGATGTACAAGACCAAGACCGAATAAAAGCAGACCATCGTCGAAGTGGGAGGGAGCCAGACGAAGCAGAACCCGACGATAGTTGAAATAGACCGAAGTGGAAGAAGACCGGGAAAGAGGCTAACTAATACAGCGAGCGCAGACCTTTAAAGTGAGAGTTATTTGTTATAGTATCCATCCGTAGAAGTGGGGAAGAACGTCGAGTTTATCGATTTTGAGTTTTTGATTTTTTGCGGGGAATTTGGGTTTCTTTTATAGTCGAAAACTGTGGCTAGAGCGTATTGCAAAGGTCATTCGTCATCTGTGCCAGACGCGCCAAACTGTTTTTGAAAAATGTTGGAAACACGTTGATCAATAGGGAAATTCATAAAATTTGAAATTCAGGGCAAAAAATAAGACTAAATTCTTGCTTATCCGATGAAAAATGATGTAGCTATCAAAGAATAAAGTGCTCTACGTTTTGTTAAAGACTGTTGCAAGAAAAAGTGACCAAAATCCACGGAAGACCGCGAAAAGCACCACGTTTTTTTGATACGCTGCAGCGCGGTCATACTTTATTTAATCTTTCTAGTTTAATTGTTTTTCTCGCCTAATATTCTCTACGAAAAGAATAGATCACTTTTTCTTTTTTGAATTCAATGGATAATTGCACCCAACTAACTTTACGTACTTGTCCCCAAACTCTCCAGACGAAAATCACATATTATAATTTTTTTATCTAAACTGATCTCTTAAATATCGAGTACAGATCTACACTGCTCGCCAGAAAATAAAGTTTCAAGAATTCGCAATTGAAGCTTTACCTCGTTGACTGACCGTTTACGACCCCAAAAAGCTTTGAAATACGTTTTGAACCAATAAAAAGCACTTCTTATAAACGTTTATGCAGGTTTCCTGTTGCGATCGCTGAAGTTCATTTTTTTTGGAGAAATTTCTGAATTCAAATTCAACTTGTCGATACTCTGAGACAGCAACCTATCGCCTTTGTAGTGCCGTCTAGAGCGTAAAAGCTTGCTTTTTATTCATTACTTGAGGAAAAAAGACTATCTTTGATTTCCAGATCTTGAAGAGACGAACTTGCCGTTCGGAAAGAATATTAGAAAACTGATATCGATATCATAATGCACTGTTCATGAATAAAACAATATCTTCAACAGAATTCTATAACGCAATTTGATCACAATAAAGTTATCCAATCAAAAAACGGAAATTCACAAAACCAACTCTCATTTAATCTATTCATATTGATCAACCAACTTAACGTCTCTTTCGTTTGCGGTTTTTAATACATTCGTTGCTGATGTTGGTGCATCTGCCAGAATATTGGTAGCGTTAAATTTTAGCCATGGTCTTTACGAGGTGGGGGTCAGGATATATGAAGAGTAATTTGCCTGTTTTCAGACGTTCATTTCGAGATTCGTGAAGTATTAATGGGAGATTTGTTGCGGTGGGTGTGGATGTTGACTGTGAAGTTGTTGATATTGTCTCGAGAAATTTAGCTTTGCAAGTAGTATCTCTGTTTCATTAAGTAAACATCAAAATGTAACCGCATTTGTTGAATCAACGTACTCAAATTTTTTTGTTCCAGGAGTAATTTATCCTTCTGTAGTTTCGTTTTTAAAGACGCTGTGTTTAGCATCGTTGCATAAAACACAAATGTTTGCCGCTTCTGTTTAATTGCTTCCCTGTTGGCGAAAACGTTAGAAAATCAGTCACGCTGTGTAAATCTGAATACTTTTTTAGGATTAATTCTCTCAAAGATCATATCCAAGTCCATGAAATTTCCAGATTAACATCCTATCGGAATCTTCGGCACAACTCTTCGTTCTAAAAAAATATTATATTCTGATTAATAAAAATTTGAAGGGTCATATGCATTCATTCTTACCTCGTCCATACCTTCCCATCCGACCCGACATCGCAACAGCAACGTCTGGTTTAGTTCCCAACAATCGCTTTTGCTCCTGAATCGCAATACCACCAACAGCTGAAACACAGGCATGTACTCCTTTCCCTTTACCCAACCCCTCGCCTACCTTTTTCAATTGATCCACAACTTGCACCCCAAGATCTCTGGTCGGCGTCAGAATCAACTCGAGGACACCCAAATTGCCCCTTTGACGAGGGTTTCGTTGCGATTGAGTGGAGAATTGGTAATCCATAAGCGAGCGTCTTTCCTGAACCGGTCTCTGCGCACTCAACAATATTTGCGGCCCCGCGGAGAGCAACGGGAAGAACTTTGGATTGGATTTCTGTTGGTGTTGTTTCAGCAGTCCATGGCCGATAATTTCAGGGAGTTGTATTTTTCCCACATACAGAAAGCGCCACCTTCTGTGGATGGGGAGAGACGATTCAAATTCAATGCAATATATTTCAACTCAAAAGTAATCACGAATGACCATTTCCAAATCTTTCAACCAAAGTCCTCCTAGTGAATTAGTCTCCTTCAACACCCAACACCAAAGTATCCTGTTTCGCACAACTCGATACAGACCAATGTCACCACTACAATCAGCAATATGATGATACAATAAATACTTTACGCAATTAAAATACTCTTGAGAGTTCGTGGCTGCATATTGCGCTGTTAAACGTTCCCAAACCCGATCCTTCCGCAAAGTGTGGACGGTTAACAAATACCACAAGTCGTCGGGGAAAAATTTGACCATCACCTGTATAGGTAACAGATCGGCGAGGCCGGATTTGATATTTGCTAAATCCGGAATTTTCTTTACAATGAATACAGCAATGTCAAAATTACGAGCATTAATCGCCGCATACAGAACCGTTTGATCATTATATGATTTCTTGAATTCCGATTCAGGAAAGTGATCGAACAACATTTCAAAGTACTCTAACGGTCCCTCTTTAGCTAACCGGTGAAAAATTGTTTCGTCGGTTGTTTCAGAAACGTTGGGAAGTGGATTATGCGATAGTATCAATTTGAAGATTTCGGGGGTTTTACATCTTGCCGCGTGGCCTAGTATCGTAGTATTGAAGAAGTTGGAGGACTTTAAAACTTCCTGATCGGGTTTTGGGTTAAGTTTGGCGTTGTGGATTAATAGTATCTTGACCGCATCCAAGTTTTCACGAATCACGGCTAAATGTAACGGGGTGTAGCCAGTTAACACAAAGTCGTTAATTCGAGAACTTAGTTCGGTTGTGAGTAGGTATGCGATCACGTCGGGATGTGAGGCAACGTGGAGTAGTGATTCCCGGTTGGGTTTGATATATGTCAACTTGTGGGGGAGTAATTTTAAGAAAAATTGGAATAGTTCGAGATTTGAATTTGGAGAAAAACATGCGTAAAATAGGTAAGAGTGATCGGGGTCGCCGATGGATAAATCACATCCAGCATCAACGAGTTTTTTCGAAATTTGTAAACAGTTGGTTTTTTGGTAGAGCAAGCATAGGTTTAACGGGGACACTTTTGAGTTATCCAGAGCATCTAGTTTGGGATTGTATTTGAGTAGAAGTTCTATCGAGGCTACATCCCCGTTCTGACAGGCGTAGTGGAGTGCGGTTTGGTTTTGGTGGCAGGTATCGTAGACGAGGTCAGGATTTATTCCGAGTAGATACTCTAGTACGTGGGAGTGCGAGTTTCTGGCTGCTAGGAGGAAGGGGGTGTGGCCGGAGTTGGGGAAGATATCTTTTTTTCTTGGGTTAGCGCCGTGGAGAATGAGCAGTTTGACAATGTCCAAGAAGCCAGACGAGCAGGCGACTTGCAGGGGATTGAACTTGCCCACGAAAGCGTCCACGTTGCATTTGGGGTCGCACAGAAGCCGCTGCACTTCAGCCACGTTGTTGCGCTCCACCGCAGATATAAGGCCAATCCGTGCCATTTCACCTGTCATCGCTGAAAGATGTCATCCTGCTTTAATTAAAAGTAATCTCGAATTGTCAACTCCAAATCCTTCAACAAAAGACCACCAAAAGAATCAGTTTCCTTTACAACCCAACACCACAGTGTCCTATTACGTGCGGCTCGAAGACCTGCAATATCTCTGCTACAATCGCGAATATGATGGTACAACAAATATTTCACACTATTAATATACTCTTCGTCAAACAGCGCTGAAAATTGATCCGATAACTGATCCCAAACCAGACCCTTTTGTAACGTATGCACCGTCAAAGCGTACCATAACTTCCCAGGAAAATAATACGATCCCATTTGAATTGGTAAAACTTTGCGAGATTTGATGTTTGCCAAATCAGGTATCTTTTCAATAATAAACGTGGCTATTTCCCATTTATCAGCGTCTATCGCCGCGCCTAAAATGGTCTTATTTCGGTACAATTTCTCAAACTCCGATTCGGGATAGTAATCAAACAACAGTTCAAAGTATTCCAGCGGTCCGTGTTTGGCTAGCCGGAAAATATCGTTTCTTTGGTTGTTTCGGAAACGAAGGGAAGCGGGTTATTCGATAATATCAGCTTGAAAATTTCTGGGTTTTTGCATTCGGCGGCGCAGGCTAATATCGTTTTGTCGTTAACGATATCTTTGTGTAATTCGCGAGCTGGGTTGAGTTCGGCTTTATGGTTCAAGAGAATTCGAACAATATCCAATTTCCCTCGAATTACTGCGTTATGTAGCGGCGTGTAGCCAGAGCTTGTAAATTTGTTCAGTTGAGAAATTAGTTCGGTGGTGAGCAAATATGAGGTTACGTCGGGATGTGTAGTCCGGTGAAGAAGACATTCTCCTTTCGATGTGACGTGGGTAAGCTCAAACGGAGCATGTTGCAGAAAGAAGAGAAAGAGTTCGAGAGTTAGGTTAGGAGAGGAGCATGCATAAAATAAGTAATTTCGAGCAGATTCGGCAACTGAAAGATTGTACCCCGCAGTCACGAGCATTTTCGAGAATTCAAGACCAGTTTTGTTGCTTGCGGACAATAAACAACTTTGTGAAGGTGAAGCTTTTAGAGTATTCTTAGCGTAAATTTTAGAGTTGTATTTGGGAAGAAGATCTACTGACGCTACATCTCCGTTTTCGCAAGCAAAATGTAGTACGGTTTGTTTTTGATCGGAGGTATCCTGCACAAGGTCGTTATCAAGCTCAAGAAAATACTTCAATATGTGCGTACGCGCGTTTTTGGGGGCGTGGAGGAAAGGAGGACGGGCGGAATCCAGAAACAAATCTTTCGTTTTGAGAGAAGCGCCTCGTTTCAGCAGAAGTTTCACAATTCTCAAATTTCCCCTTGAACAAGTGACCTGTAACGGACTGAGTCTGCCGGCATAAGCGTTGACGTTGCACTTGGGATCGGTCAGTATCCTTTCGACTTCAGCCACATTGTCGCTCTTCGCCGCCGACACAAGTTCTTGTGCCATTACATTCACGTGTATTACAAATATCTCAAAATCACACGCTGGACATCTTCAATCAGAACATGCCCCACATTGTCCGTGCTCTTCATCGCCCACAAAAATATAATCTTATCCCGCACTTGGCGGATCTTGCTGGTTATCTTGTTGTCCCCTTTACATGCGCGCACATGATGAAACACGAGATACTCAACACTCCGGTAAACAAACAATTCCCCACTATGCTTCTCGAATCCCTCACTAGATATCAATTTCCATAATGCGTCTTTCCGCTTCATCGTTCTCGCAATCAGAAACAACAATTCCCCAAAATACCCTGTGTGTTTCCCGTTTCCTATGTAATCAACCGGATACTTTTCGTTTAATTCAACATCCAACAATTCGGGGAAATTCAAAATTATTAAAAATGCCAGTGTGTGATGTCCTGACTCTATGGCAACATGCAGAATCGTTTTGCCGTCGTAAAGTTTACGGAATTCTGAAAATGTGAAATATTCAAACAGTTTTTCAAAGTAGGGAACGTTTCCTTGTCGAGTAACTGCGAAATGAAGCGTTTCTCCGGTGGTATAACTTGCGATTGGTGTTTTGGCGTTGTCGAGAAGTAGGGTTGTGAGTTTGTCGTCCGTAGAATATGTTCTGGCAAAGTGGTTGTATAGAATCGACGTGGGTGGGATTGTGTAGGGTCGCGTTATTTCTGTATTAATATTCTTAACACGGTATTTGGTAACGTACTGCATGGCGTCGGTTCCACTTTGAGATGGTTCCGCATCGGTGTCTTGGACGTCGGTTTCGATAATCGGTTCGTAATCTTCCATTTCCGGATGTAGGATTGCGCCGTTCTCAATTAATAACTTTGCGACTTCGAAGCTTGAATTGGCGATTGCAGATTGGATTGGAGATCGTCCGTATCGATCCATTGTGTTAATACCGTCCTTCAAAGAGGTGGAAAGCAGAAACTTTGTAATCTCTGGATCTAAACAATAATGCAACAATGACTTTCCTTCACTATTGAGAAGATACAAATTGTCCGGACAACGCTCAAGAATGCAGTTGAATAAATCGAGCGAACAGTTTCTGGATTTGAGAACGTACACCAAGTAAGAGCAATTACTTGCGTCAAGAAGAGACATATTGCTTCCTGCATGGACAAGTATTGTTATTATCGGCAGTGCACGCTGTGGTGTTCTAGTTTGTAAGCACTTGTGAAGTGGAGTATGACGATTAATATCAAGCACATCAATGTCAGAGTAATACGGAAGCAATAATTCAACAGCTTCAATGTCGGCGTTAATACAAGCGTGATGAAGTGCCGTACTTCCAGACTTATCCCGTTCGTTTACCAATTCCGTCGAAATTGTCAGTAAATACCGCACGACTTTGTGATGAGAGTTTCTAGCTGCTAAGAGGAACGGAGTGAGTTGGCTGAACGTATCGGGGAGATTGATATTTGCGCCGTGGTCAAGAAGGATAATTACTGATTCTAGGTTTCCGTGCGAACATGCCATATGGAGTGGTGAAAACCAGCCAGAGAAAGTATCGGGGTGTGCGTTAGGCTCGCTTAAGAGTTTTTTTAGTTTCTCGGTATCGTTTAATTGGGCAGCAGCTAACATTTTCGGTTGGAAAGCGGTGGCGTTGAAAGACTTGGCGAAATTGGAAGAGGCGTGTTTTTGCACAGCCAAGTTTCGGTGACAATGAAAATACGACGTTCTTTCACTTCATGATTCCGTACCGTTCACGATGAAAGCGAAGATCTTGTTGATTTGAGTGGTCTGCTGTTTTGTGTATCGTCAGTGGCGTGGGGCTTATTTTTTTTTGGGAAAATAAAAAGGATGAAATTGACAGGATCAAACCGGGACGAGCACGCCAAAGAATCGCAAATTTAATCGAAGCAAAAAACAAACGAGAATTTATTTTCTGAAACATTTGCTTCGGGGAAAGTCCTCGGACTTCACATCTGAAAGAGATCCTCTTAAACGGAGTGTATTTTTCTGTATTGTATCTTCGTTTCACTTGCATATGTGAATGTCTCCCTCGGGGGAATAGAAGTATGATACTAAAGTCATAATCACAGTCATGCGATTTTACAAAACTCAACGAGGCTTACTCTTGGTTGTGCTTGTCCCCAACCCATTATTTTAAATTGAAAAAATTACAAAGAACCAAAAATCAAACGAACAACGAATACAAAAATAAACTTCTCTTGTCAAAAACTTTTCTCCAAAAGGTAAATTGACAAGAAAACAGGAATGAATTGTTCCAATTTTGAATTTGAATATAGTTCAACGTGTTCACACCACTACGTTATATTTAGATAAATGTCAAACTATCGTAACGAACGTACTTATTACCGTCCCCCAAGAGAGCACAAACCTATCAGAATTGACGGTAGAACCACGACAAGAGCTTATTTCAATTTAAACCTTCTTTGCTCGGTTTATGACTTTTTGTTTACTTAGATGCTAATCTGAATCTTGATCAAGTTGTTAAGCAGCTATTTATCAAGTGCGGAGACAGCGTACGTTCTTATAAAAGATTCATAAAACTCAAATTTCTAATTAGCTCTCTTTGTTTCTTGTTGGGTTGACCTTTAATATAGGGCGATATTCCAACTACCATTCAGCAATTGATTAAAGCCATCGAAAGAGAAAATCGTAGTGAAATTATTTGCCACGCAATGATGGATTGGTAAGTCTTACTTCTGAAGTCGTTTTGTTTATTTTGCTGAAACCCTCTCTTCCCAAATAGTACACTTCAAATTCCACACAAAACCGAAATCTACGCTACGGCCGCCTGCCTCCTTAACGCGAACGATTTCGATCTTGGATCAGCAATCTGTAAAGCAACTCACAAGGCTTTATCAGATGCATTGACCAATTCCAACTTCCTTAGCGTCAAATTGTTACTTCGGTTTATTGCAATCATGGCTAATGGACAATTCTTCCCGACGAATACACTCATCCGTTTGTTTTCAGTATTTTTAAACGAAATCACAAAGACTCAAAGCACGGCACGAAAGACTACGTTTGTGTATCTCGTTATGATTACGTTACCTTACTGCGGGGAGATCTTGTACGACAAAGAACGAAGCGAATTCGCCAAGTTGTTTTCACAAATCCAACAATTTGTCACAACCACCGATTTCAAAACCTGCTATGCGATGCAATATTATCCAACCAAAATTGCGACGGAAAATATTAAACAGTTTTATAGTTTGTTGGTCTCGCTTGCTAATCGTGAATGGATATGCGAATTTTTGTCGTTCCCGTTGAAAAGTTTCACCACGGCACTTGGCGCGGCTTTAACGCAGACTTTACCTGATGTTGTTATTCCAGACGAGAGTAAAGGTGTATCGTACCCTTTTCAGATCCCCAGGTTGGAGATTTTCACACCGGAAATAATGGAAATTGAAAAATTGCGTGTTCACGCAGGGACGGGGATCGAACGTGTTATTATCTCTGACATTGTACACGATTTGTTGGAATTGTATTCGCATAATCATGTTGAATTGGTGGCGAGATACTTTGCTGTGGATTCGGAGATACCCACGTTTGCACGGGGATTTAATAAGGATGTAGTAAAGCAGGTGAATGTTATGGGGAATGTAATTGAAGTACTTTTCGAGCGATTGTTTACGAGGAAAGAATCAAAGACAGTGTTGTATATCGTGAACGTTATTAGCGCGCTTATTAAAGAGAAACCGACTTTGAGTGTGTTTGCGCGAGCGATTCGAATTTTGTTCTTGAGGTTGGATGGGTACGAAGTTAACAAGGAAACTACGGCGGACACTACTGGCGATTCGGATATTAAAGTTGAACCGATTGCGGGTGTTGCAGGGCTTGATCCGGCGATTGTGATAAAGTTTGCTGAATTTATTGGAGTGTATGCGGGGCAAGTTGGGTTTAATCTTCCGTGGCCGAAATGGGTGGATGTTATTGCACAATATCCGACGGTTGAACAAGAGATTCAGGAGAAGCAGTACAGCGCTAGTGTGGTATCACAGGGTGTGTACTTGTTTGCGAAGCATGTGATTGATCTTGAGATCCGGTCGAGTTATTATGAGAGAGTAGTTGAAACTTTGCCGTTGCGGATAAAGTTGAATGAAGGGTTGTGTCCACAGCAACCGCCAAAGTGTAATCCGATGCTGGTAGAGGACGTGGGTGAAGATGGAGTGGAGAGAAGACAAAAGTATTCCCTGTTGATTGAGAATATTAAAGGATGTGTGCTTCAACGACGTGGGGTGGATGTTTTGAGAGAGATTATTGGGAATGATGATATGGAAGTGGATGGGGATGAGGAAAGAATGGATGTGGTCAGGGAAATTGTTTTGGAGAGTGTGTTGTTTGGTGGAATGAAGTCGTTCAGTCACACGTTGAATGGAATTGAAAGGTATGAAAAGTGTTCTTGTGTCGTTGCGCTTTTATTTTAATTACCTTAGATATTTGAACGTTCTGCAAGAATTGTGTTCGCAATCTATACCCGCTCAATTATCGACGATTGCTATTATTGCGCGATTCTGGAAATACAACAATTTGTTTGTCGAGATATTGCTGGATAAATTTATCAATTACCGTATCTTGGAAACTATTTCGGTTGTGATGTGGTGTTGCAGTGATGGACTCGAGAACGGATTCCGGTGAGTGTATTTGGATCGGAATAAAATGCAATATTTAATTGAAACGCGATTTTAGATTCTCAACATGGACGATCTTGAAAAGCACTTTGCAAAAAATCGAAAACAAGCAGCAGCACCTCACAAAGATGAAACACACGTTGCAATCGGAAATCGATTCAAGCGCGGACACGGAGGATTCAATGGTAGATGAATTTGGAAGAGTAAGGATCGGGAAGGATTCTGAGTTGCGTAAAAAATTGGCTTCGGTTGAGAATGGAGTTGTTACAGTTGCAGAGGAGAAAAAAAAGGTTTATTTAGAGATATTTAAGGTATGCTTTGTTTTGTAAAAATATTGCAATTTTTTGGTTTGTTGACCGTTTATTTTCGCTCATTAGAGTTTGTCAAAGTATCTTACGGATAAGATATATTTGGAACGTGGAAATAATGTTGATGTATTGCAGACTGGATGGTGGCGTTGGATTGCTGGATTGATGCGAGAAATTGGGAAAACGGTAGAATTGAAATTTTGCCTTATTTGAATCAAAACTAATTTTCTTTTCTTTTATAGTTCAAAAAGGAGATTAGTGAAATGACCATAACGTTGGACACGATTGTCTTTGATAGCCCGGACATTGATGAGAGAGTGAAGAATATTTGGGAGGATCTGAAAGTATATTATGAACGAAGAATTTAATATTTTTTTGTACTTTCCGTATTTTTATTGTTATTTTATGCTTGGCTTTTTGTTGAAATTGTTTTTTTCAAAATACGAATGATCCAGTTCATGATCAGATTTAACGAGGTTCGTTGTCCACTCATTTAGTGCAGGGCTTATGTGCTGAAAATGAATGAATAACTTCTGTAAAAACGAGTGAAAATATTTTTAAGAAGATTTATTTTGAATTCAAGAACAAAATTTTCCTCTCGAGTTCAAACATTTTACTCGACACAATGCGTGTATCTCTCTTTCACAACCTCTCAGTCTTCCTCTTCATTAATAGAATTCTTTCGCTTCGGCATTCTTACGCCCACAAAGTGATCATCCCGGTTCAAGGAAACAAACTCCATCTCATTTACCTTCTTAAACGAATTGAGCACTACGGAGAGGACAATAACGGAATCCGAAACGTGAAAGTTTTGGAAACTTCCATTTTCCATGAATCTCTCAGTAACGAAGTGGCGAGCAGGTTCTATCGTATAAATCACCCACTTTACTGCAATACTCAATTAACTCTCCTTGCAATTCATTCTTGCCATCGATTGTGAACTAAAGTTCTCACATGACCATTTATTACCATTATTACTTCTTCGAGACCACTCCAGAACGCAGAGTTTGCAAAGATATCTTTCAAATTCGTGGCTAAAAGATTCGGATTCTCGGATTTGTTCCATACATCCTGAATTACGGTTTTTGAGTGGAAGAAGGCAAACAAAAAGTCAATGTATTTTTTTGAATTGTATTTCGGAGGCACTGTGATGGGCCTTTAAAAAAATTTAAACTTCAAATTAAAATCTTACAATAAAATTCTTAATTACATTCGTAGCTGTGGTATTACAAGTTGGTTGATACAACCAAGCATGTTTTCTTCTTTAAAATCTCCGCATACTGACGTATCTCATAAATGTTATCAACCAGCAAAGCATCCTGCGACAAAAACGTTTGCAAACCTCTCCTCGATTCTTCACCGTCCATTCATCATATCAATTGAATCATCCGTTATAATCACCGCCAACTTTTCATATCCAACGTCCACCCAACCTCGCTTACAGTCTTGCAAATGTTTTTAGCGGACTTGATTACGTTTGAAGTGTCGATTGTTTTGAAAAAGATCGGTTGGTTTCCTCTGGCTACAGCAATTGAAAAGATCACAACGTTCCTTGGTGATGACCATCCGTACGAAATCAGCGAGTAATGAGAATTGTTGCGGATTAAACTTCTAAGTAATTCCAATTTTGTGTCGTATTTTTCTTTCAAGTAAGATTCAGAATCTTCTTTTTGTGATAGAATATGCGCGCCGAGCAGATTAGGTTTAAGTAACTTGATGAAATCGGCAAGCTGGTGGATTTGGTCAATTGACCGTGAATGACATGTGCTTTGGCATACTCAATCTGTAGAGCCAAAATTAAAGAATTATATCCCCTTTATTATTCGGAAATTATTGGATGGGTGCCCATTGAAATTAATTTTTTGCCGTAGTGCGTCCAGCCAGGTTTGCGAGAACCTGTTGGGATCTTTTCCCGTCCAACTTTGCCCTCCCCATTTTTATTTTTTTTTTAATTTGGATCTCTCCACGACCGCCTTCTCTCATTTCGCAATCAAAAACAATTCCTATCCGAAGATCTACCTCTCATTTTCGCAGTCAAATCCAACATCATCCCGATTTCAACTCAACATGTTCAAAAAATCGCAATCAATTAAATCCTCATCCCTACAAATTTTATTTTCCTTATCCAATCGATATCCATTTTTATTATAACCAATCTTTAATTACAACCATTTATGTAAGCGTCGCTAAAATTTTTTTATTTTTAAGAAAGATAACTTTGGACTCAATAAACTCGGATTTAAGCAATTCTTCTTTCCAAAGATTGTTTTTAAAATTTCGCTTCAGCTATTTTGAATATATTTTAATGTGAAAGCTCTTTATGTACATGTGCATGTCTTTGCGGTTTTTATCATCAGAAATTTTTTCGCTCGTAAAATTTAAATTCTTGGGAAACTCCCAAAGCTGATCCTAACTACTTTTTTAATTCTTGAAAAATAACAATTTGATAGTTCTATTCTTAAATATAGAAGTAAAATCTATATTCAACTAACAACAGGTTGACCATCGGGAAAAATCTCAACATGTTATTTCATGCTTAGAACCAATTTTCCGTGGTTCATTTAATTGAGCATTCGCTGAATTATCTTACAGTATTCTGGATTTTTTTTTAAATCTTTTTTCTAGGCTTGAGAGTCTCTGCGACGATATCGATAATCAAAATTGTTTTTCTGACACTGAAGTTTGACTTTAATTACTGTAGACTGCCTGTAATTTCACCTTCGAATGCAAAAAAATTGTTAGATTTATTCCTTCAGATCAGCTCGCTCTTTTTTCGCAGATAAAAAAGCCGTTTATACTGTCATTCTCATTCCTCATTACGGGAACGGAACTTAATTCTTCATCCATCATTTTTTTTTTTTTTTTTTAAAAAAAGCAGATTCCTTGATATCAAGTTCAGTTTTCCAGATAACTCTTACAAATGAAAAGTAATTTTTTAGAAGATCGCCATGAGATTCCTGATTTTTAAAATGCAGTGACGATATTGTAAAAAGAACCGGTTTTCGTACTTGAAGATGTAATTGGACCAAAATTATCAATAATATGTGAAATATAAACAACTGCTGGTTTTTCCATAATTCATAAACTGAAAATCTCAAAATTATAATTTAAAAATCTAACCGTCATCTTATTATCCATTTCTTTTTTCCTAAAATACATCTAAAGTCTCCAACTGCTGAACCAAACAATACTTTACAACCATATCCAAAACCCCGGTCGCACCAACACCACTCCCACCATCGCCCCTCTGAAAGACTTCGACTGCCTTCATCAACTTCTCCTGTAACGCCAACCGATAAAACTCTCTCGTTCCCTCCATCTCTCGTTTCTTCTCTTCTTGTATTTGCTGCTTTATCGTTTCTATGGTCGGACTTGATAACGGTGTCGGAAGTATGGTGTAATCTTGTAATAAAATCGCGTTGGAATTCGATTCGGAAATTAAGGTGAAATTGTTTTGTAGAGTGTTGTTTGTGATGATTTCGGTGGTCCAGAGATTTAACATGTTTGTTTGGTAATTGAATAATAACGGGATCAGGTTCGATTCGATAGTTGATGGTTTGGTAAATTCCAACTAGTATACAACACGTAAGTTAGAAAAAGAAAAATAGAATCGAAAAACTCAAAAACTTACAATCAGCCCAATCCTTCGCCTCTCCAAATCAACAACAAAACACCCATAATCTTCACCTTCCCCTTCACTCAAACCTCTCGTAACTCTCACCAATTCACGAATCTTTGCAACTCGATCGTCACTCACATTTACCTGATTCAACTCGGCTTCACAGAAAATCAACTCGACTTTCAGATTTGATCCTGGAAAATCAAGCTGCGAAATTTTTCGTAAATCTTGAATCACTCGCGGTGGTAAACACGTTAATTTCACGCATAAATCTAATCCGTCATACGGCGATCTCATCGTATTAAGCTAGAAACCAGGAAAATTAAAGTGATTTTTAAAAAAAATATTTCAAACACCAACCATTTTCGCAACTCCAGCGGTAAACCTATCCAAATTCCCACCACCCTTTTGAAAAATAGTCATCCAAGGTCCCTCAACACCTCTCAAATTCTTCACTGAAACACCAAAAATAACCCCCTCCGCCTCCCCATCATCCCCATCAACATCAATAACCTTTTTCTCCCGATTAAACGCAACATGATACGATAACGTCTTTGCATCAATCTTTGCGACAACTTGCGTTCCCATCTGCCCTTCATACAAACTCAACAGCTTTTTTTCCAACCAAACCACACTCACCAAATTCGTAATCAAGTGACTCAGCACTTCAAATATATCTTTCGTAACGTCAATTTGTAAATTTTGTCGCAGTCGTGTATCGTGAATCACCATGCCATTTGGAAACCCAATAATCAATTTACTGTTGTTGTTCCCGCTGGAACCACTGCCGTTGTATTTCAAGTGAAAATATGAAATTATATCGTTGGCTAATTTCGGTCCATACTTCACCGGAACTGTTCCTCCAGATGCCATTGTAGTCGTATCCCCAAACAACGGAATCGCAAACGGAGGCTTGGTAGTTCCTCCGTTACCAACGTTTTTTGCGTTATTCGATTTGTTTCCGAACCCGGCGTCGAAGATCGCGATTCCGTGATTTTGTAAACTGATTTGCAGGGTGAAAGTGTTGTTTAGGATTGAGAGAGTAAGGCGAGTGGGTGATTTGAAGATCAAGTTTATTGGCTTTATGTTTGTTGACGTGAATGTGAATGGTGATAGTGTTTGTGAGAGTTTTGATATGCTGATGAATATTGGTTGGTATCTGTAAATTAACTATTAAAAGTTTTTGATTTGTTAGTAAAGATTTCGTGTTTTTAACACTGAATGAAACACTCACATCAAGTACAGCTACCAAGCTAAATTTCCAATTCAAAACTTCCTCAAATTCCTTAACCGACCGCGTCCCATCAACAATTTTCTCCGACCAATTTTCAATAAAAAACCTCCCCACACCGCGTCGAACGATTTTTTCGTCTCGCTTTGTCCGTTTCCGTGGGTTCCGTTCTTCAAATCGATACTGTTCCTGTGTCTTTTGAGTCTGGGAAGATTGATCGAGTGGGTCAATTAAAATAGATTTATCACCGAAATCTTGCCATGAAATAGTGATTGATTGTGAAGTTTCGTACGATATCGTGATTGAATTTAAATCAAATGACTCGATTTTCATGTTCCTCGTTGATAACCATTGCTTTCGGGAACACACTACAAAATAAAAAGAAGGATGTCATTTTCAAGCGCTGTTGCACCAAACCGGGTGGGGGAAAATAAACAACAACGTACACTCCATAACCAACGTCAAAAGCATCCCAATCTTTCTCCATCGCTGCACAATCTCAAAAAACTCCCGATTATCACACTTTTTATACTCCATACTCAAAACCCCCGTTTCTCTGTCCACCACATTCACAAACTCACTCAAAACATCCATCGCATCTTTGTGAATCTTCGCCCTTGCAAGTAGACCTTTCCCCTCTGGATCAATCCTAAAGAATATATTCCCTAATCCCATAGTATCGTTTATTTGTTCATGTTCGGGCTTTGCAAAGTTGTAAAGCATCGCGAGACACGTTTTTTCGTTTAATTTTATAGGTTTTGCAAATGTGAAAATGGTCGGATCGATTTTGAAGAGTGATTTTTGTGGTTGAAAGTCGAATGGGAGTTGGTGGTTTGTGAGGTATCGGGATATTGTTTGTTGGCAAATATATATTCTAAACATGATGAGAAATTAAAAAAAAAAATATTCGGAGGAAAACAGTACCTGGCGCGGTGTTCAATTTTTTGCAGCAACTCCATATCAATGACATTACTCTTGATACTCATTCGTTTCGCTTCGATTTCTGGATTTGTAGACAAACTCGTGTTTCTACAAATAAAAATACAGAATAAAAATAAGAATAAACCAAAATTTCTTAATGACACGAAAAACAAAAGTAATACCTGATTGAAATTATGAAAATACAAACACTCATCTCGCCATCGTTGGATTTCTCAATCGCCAGCATAAAGTAGTGTTCGGAAAATTGATCAGCTTGTGTATCGTCAATGTAGAATCGGATGTATGTTATTTGTTGCGGTAAAGTTTCCCATGCCAGCAATTTCGTTAATTCTATGAAAATTGTTTTAGTAAAGATATTTCGGGGAAAAGACGTATTATCACCAGTATCGGTTATTGCAATACTTTGCACCGGAACCATTCCCAAAAATTTCGCAGATATCTCTACCTGATCCAACATCGACTACAAGAGAACATTGAGAGAATTAAAAAAAAATAACAATAAAAAGAAAGAAGATGAAATTTGCAATAAAACTTAAGCATATGTAGACTCACAGCAAAATTCAAATTCTTCAACTCTCCACTCAACAAATCCAAATCCTGGTTGATTTTCTCCTCCAACTTCTCCAACGCAAAACCTTCACGCCCACCCACATCAGCATCCAAAATAGCAATCTTACCCGTCCGTTCTTCAACCGAAACTGTGAACTCTTTTCCATCTCCATACTCCACCACCAACATATTCTCCTCATCTCCATCTCTGACCCTTGTTTCGCCACTCTTTTCCAACGTATTCTTTAAGCGTTCAGTGATTTTCTTTGCTTGATATCTCGTAGCGGTGGACAACAATTCCTCAAAATCCAACGTGTCGGTATCAATATCCAATTTCAGGATCTCAATTTCTGTACCTTTATTTCTCTCAACTAGCCTACAACACAAATTCCTCGGTTTCCCTGTTCCCATCGTCATGTACCAGGCGACATCATCAACGCCTTCAGGTTTAACCATAACCTCATTACCAACATCGCAGCCTCGATCAATATAAATCTCTAACCAATGCTCAACCTTCACTTGATCCGCCACAACGCGATTCCGATTATTGATAAATTGACTGCCCCAAAACTGCACAACCAACTTTTCCGAATTTTTATCATCAGCGAACAATAATCCCTGATATCGCGAAACTTGTAAACTCTTGACCTGCGCCCTCAAAGTTTCCAACTTGAACGTTAAGGCCAAATCATGTAAATAATTGTAAAGATTCATCAACGGCCAGAACTTTGAAGCCTTTGAATCCAACGATCGATCCAGTTTAGATTGCGCCGTACGGAAAATCAGATCTTTTTGTTGCGGCGGAATACCGAAAGAAAGATTGGTAAAGCTATTATTGTTGGTAGCCGACTCGACCAAAATCTCCAACGCCACAATCTTCCAATTACATTCCAATTGCGGACCAGGTAATGTCAGCGAAACTTCAAATTCGCGCGGGACGGAAAAGATAACTTTCCCATTTTTAATCGACATTTTCTTTTTGAGCGGGGAGGGGAGGATTTCGTACGTTAAGAGTCGGAGTTGGATTATATCGGTTAGATGAGTGAGAGTGGATTTTTTCTCTGTGTCTGTTAGTGGTTCGGGAGGAACGATTGATTTCTATTGTAAATAGTATACGTAGTGTTTGAAATTAAAAAGTGAAAGTATAAACTTGTTGATAGAGAAGGGGGGGTGGGTACCTTTATTATAGAAGGTAAACGTTGATATTTCCCGGTTGTTAAAACGTCGATTGCAGTGGGTATATCAAACGCTGGCTCCCTGTGAATGCAATGAAATATTTGGAAATGAAAAGAGATTTGGTATACTTTGCGTTTTTCAAAGAGATGTATAGGTTGTAAAGAGAATCAGCGGCGCGATTGAAACAAGCATCTTGGGTATCAATAAACGCATGCAGTTCCTAGGATAGCAGTGAGTAAAGCAGGCAAGAGCGGGAAGACATACAATAGCCGACTGGGCGTGAACAGAGCGAGTGGCGGCCCAGCGCACGAGCACCACGAGCTTGAGAAAGAGGGACCGCGTGTGGAGGCAGTGGGCAAACAGCAGCCGCTTCTGCTCCTCGGGCAACAGCGACGGGAGCCTACACAGAGGGTTAGTCTCGCTCTCGCAAAGGGGGAGGGCGTACAGGTCCGCGAGGTCCTTCAGCTGCGAGTAGGCGCGTTGTGTCTGGCGCTCGATGGCCTGCGACAGGGCGACTGTGGCGCTCATGCTCGAAATGGCGGTGTCTGTGCTCCTGCTGCTCTCTCTCGCTCTCTCCGTCGTTCTATCTGCTGGTGTCGGACGCGTCTGACCCCAACAGACTCGCTCTCTTCCACGCGCGCATCTCTCCCTGCTGTCGTAAATCCTCGGACGGTTGGGACGCGCAGAACTTCTTTTGTTCCGCCGTCCCCAACAAACCCTACTTCATCCCCACGGGCTACTACTCTGAACCCCCTCCAATCACCGCTAACTCTTCAACCCCCCATCCGGCCTGTGAGAAATACTACCAAGTTGTGCTCGGTGACTCGTGCTGGTTGATCGCCCTGAAATTCAAAATATCAATCTCGGATCTCTATTATTGGAATGGTGGGCCTGGTGTTCAGAACGGCTTTACTTGTAATTATCTCTTGGCCGGTAAGACTCGCAATGTTTTTGATTTTTTAATTTATTTTCCTCATATTCTCAAGGTCAAAATGTTTGTGTAAAGTGTTTGGCGTGTGTAAACTCGTTACCGGCTCCTCCTCTACCCCCGCCTTGTTCCAAGAAATATACTGTCGTCAAGGGTGATACTTGTGATTCCATTGCCAAAAAATTTCTTTTGGATTCTTGGCGTGATGTCCAGTTTTTAAATCCCTCTATCCAGTGTGATATTGATCTTCCTGTCGGCCTCGGTCATACTATCCTCGTACCCGATCAAGAAATTTGTGTGAATTGATAGATCTGTATATTGATCTGATTATATTTATTTGTCGATCATGTGTAGCTGAATTGTTGTTAATTGATATTTTTTTATTTGATCTTGGATGCATGTGTAGCTGAATTGTTAATTTAATATATTGATATTTTTTATCTTGATCTTGGAATGATGTATTTATAGCATAGGACCTAGTTTACTCAAACCTATATTGACCTAACCGTGACGCATGTTCTTCTATTTGATAGCAACGTATTACATAATTTTGCGAATCAGACTCAACTAAAAAAAATCAATCTGCAGAATACATTAAAATCTAATCATGGAAACTAAAACTGGCTCCCCATCAAGATCCCACTCCCTTCACCAATCAGCAAGTGGAATGCAACACCAATTTAGCGCCAGCAACGGCAACAATCAAGAAGAAAATACCACCGGCGAGAAAAAATCCGCAACTTTGTATGATGAACTTCGACAAGAATGTCAAGCCATCGAAGAGCATATGCGGGAAGCTGAACTTGAAATCTTAAAAAGAGAAGAAGACGCATTCTTGGCAATCCGATTTGAGCAAGAAATCAGTCGATTGCAAACATTACAAGCGGTAGAGATGCGTGAAAAGAAACTTGCGTTTGAGAAGCAGATGGCAGCTCGCGCTGCCCTTCAGAAATCGAAAAGAATGCAAAAGCAGCTGTTTAGGGATATTAAAAAAAGAGATAGGTGCGATATTTTGGAAAATATGATTTACACTGAAATATTTTATTGTTTCTTAGTGTAATTATGCAACAAGAAGAAGCCGCCAGGGCCAAACGAATTATCCAAGATCAACTAAGTGACAAAGCGAAAATGTTTGAACAGCATCTTGCAAATGTTGAAGCAAAACACGAAAAACAAAGAAGACAACTGATTGCCTCGCAAGATCGTACTATTTCTTATGAGAAAACTCTTCACGATTTGGAGACTAAAAACAAAAAGGCAAGTCAAAGCATTACATTTGGAAAACAATTTTCAACGTTTCAAATTTTTAGGAAGAGATGAGGTCCGCGATGGATAAAAAGTACGTTTAACGTCTCATTCTATGTTATCATTCGAAAATCTCACGCCGACAATTTAGTTTCCAGGCCCAACTCAACCACCAAAAAGCGCTAGACAAGCGTCTCCTCGACCACCAAAGAGAAATCCAACTTCTTGAACTCCGTCATCTTAAAGAACGAGCAGACCTCGAAGAAAAAGCACTCGAAGAAACGGGATCCCTTCGAATCGCACATTCTAATCGCATAGTTGAGACAAGATCACAGCATGTTACTGAAATGCATTTGGAAAAAGACCGCATGAATGAAGTTAAGCAAAGCTTGAAAATTACTGCTTTGGAAAACCAATTTGCGGCGGAGATGAAGAAATTAATAATTTTTCAACGAAATCAGTTGCGGCAATTGCGTCAACAACATGTTGTATTGATGAAGTAAATATTGATTCAACAGTCTGGGAAAAATGTTTTATTTATTTTATATTCTTTTTCGCAGACAACGAAAGGTCAAAGGTACCTCTACGACAAAAGGAGAAGAACAATCAAACATTCAACAACAACAAACCGGGAAAAATTCCCGCGCAAGTCGCCAAGCATCTCGTGCTGCTTCTGTGGCGCCATCTGTCGATTCATTAAATGGGGATGAAGACGAAAACGGAAGCGAAATAGACATTCGTCAATCGACAATCATCAAAGGAAAGGTTGGAAACAAACGATTCCAGTCTGGTCTTTCCGAGCACCAAGATGAAGAGGAAGAAGACGGAATAAAAATGTCTCCCGAGTTAATGGCGATGCAGGAAAACATTAAACGTTTGGCAAGCCGACAAAAAGAAGCTATGGATAACCTCATTTCGTCACAAAAGGAAGAAGCTGAAAAGTTACGATTGTTGTGGGTTCAACGTGGTAAGGAGTTGGATGACGAACAAGCAGCAGAGATGGCGAATGCCAAAGAGACTCAAGAAAAAGAAATTGCGGATATGTTTGCTGCGCAAGAACGGGAGATTCAGATGGAAGCTGCGGTCCATGACACTGAATTAAAGATGATGATGGAAAGAAGATTGCTAAACTCTGTATTGGACACTGTGGTTGATGCGATTATAACAATTGATGTAATTGGGACCATCAAGAGATTTAATGCTGCTGCAGAGAAAATGTTTGGTGAGTTCTATAATGTTGAGTTTAGACCCGATAAATTAAATCCTTTTAACATTAAACAACAGGATATACAGCTGCAGAAGTCATTGAAAAAAATATTCGCGATCTCATGCCAGAGGAATATTCCGTTCACCATGACGAATACTTGAACAATTACATGGTCACCGGGGTCAAAAAAGTTATCGGAAAAGGAAGACGTGCCCATGGACTACGAAAAGATAGATCAACATTCCCTCTTTACCTCAGTATCTCTGAAGTTAAAGATGAGGGAGTGCACTTGTTTACTGGAATAGTTAGAGATATGACCAAAGAGGTAATTAATTACGACTTCTTTTTTCCTAAGAAGTTGATCTTTTCTCTATTAATTTACTAGGTCGAGATTGAAAGAAATAACGCCGAGTTTGAACTTCAGAAACTTGCAGAAAAGAAGCAAATATTGAGCGAACTCGAAGAATCTAACCAAATTTCCACACAAATCCAGACGCGCATGATTCCAAAAGTGGAAAAAAACCAGCAAGTTATCTCAAAGCGAACGGATAACTGCACCGTTTTAATGGCGGAAATTGTGCAGTTTGAAAAGCTGACGTCCATGTTGAACCCTGCCGAATTAATTGAATTGTTGAATGTGGTTGATGATATGGTTAATGAAGTTGTTGCTCAATACGATGCTTATCGAGTCGAAAACGAGGGTAATCAATGAATTTTTCTATACGCTCATAATTTTAATCTTTTTGGAAGCTGATAAAATAATTATTGTCTCTGGTACACCGTTCCAGAACGGTGATGCTCACGCTGGCATACTTGCAACAATAGCGCTTCACCTTCACTCTGTCATATCTTCAATAACCGTAAAGAGTTCTGAAGAGATTAATCTACAAATTCAAGCAGGAATTATTACAGGTATCCAAGATTATTTTGTTTACTCTAGTTTCACGGGCAACTGATAATCTTCATTATTAGGACCTTTAATTGGAGGTGCAGTTGGGTTAGATGTGCCCAGATATTGTCTATTTGTAAATTACCCTTTCCTTTTTGATGATATGTTAAAATTTTAATGATTTTAAAAGGGGGATACAATGGACAGACTCAACAGATTGGTCTCGCTTGGTGCATGTAAGTAAAACTGAAACAAATTTGTTGAATTTTTAATTTTTCTTTACATCTAGCTTCGAATGTAATATTAAGTGAGCAAACTCAACACGTTTTAGCGAAGAGTACTGAATTCAGTACAAAATCATGTATCAGAGGGGAGAAGGTGAGAAACTGTCAAAAAATTATTTTTACCCCTAAAATAACACTCATTTGAATAGGGTAAAGACAAACAGCTATACTGGCTTTTATCGAAAGACAATCTTCCGTTTGAATCTAAACCTCTGGCAACAATTTTGGATTAAACTTTTATTTTTAATTCTTTTTGCATTGTTCTGATTATGAGCTGTATATTTAAAATTTTCGAACTTAGAACCACGCTCAGTAATTATTGGAAGATTCCTAATTTTTATTAAATTCTAATTCAAAAATTCGTCATTTTTGTTTCAATCTGGAAATTCTAGGAGAAAAGAAAGATTAGGAGAAAAACAAATAAAGGGAAAAATTTGCTTTTGTTCAAATATGACCACAAAAAGCATTCAAAATAACCTGGAAGAAACCCCAAAAAAAAATTTAGTATTGTTGTTGTAATTTTTGCATCAAGTTCATCAATTCCGGATGAAAAAATAAAGTAAGAAGGATATGGGTTTTTATGTCTGTGATACTTTTGCAATATTGATTAAATATACTGAAAATTATGCGGGTCTTCTAAAAATTGTTCCGTCACCTTGCAAAGTCGATATGAAGGGGTTATTGATCTCTGTTCTACCAAAACTGTCACGAAGGACAAAATTTTGCTTGTGCATAGGGACGTTGATGCTCTCCATCACAATTAACCGGGTGCTCTTTCTTCCCCAGACTCTTCTTGGATAGTTTGGGAATTTGACCTCCTTACTTTTTCTCAGCAAAGGTTGGCTATAGGAATTTTTATCTTTTGCATTCTACAAGTCGGTTTCGTCTTGTCGCAAAAGATTGCTTGATCGGTAGTGGTGGAATTTAAAGTCATCATGAGCAAGGTTTTCGTTTTCGCCATAGTTGGAATTGGATGTAGACGATTTAGATGCTTTAAGTTCAAACGTTTAAACAATTAGAATAAAATAAACAAACGGTTGAAGACTTGAAGATTTCAAAAG
>JADGJK010000081.1:0-67405 GCA_027600645.1 Nowakowskiella sp. JEL0407
GTATCGATTTCAGAAATTGTGTTGTGGCCGAAATTTGTTTTGCAGTGTTCGAATATTGACCGCGAAAGTTGTTTTTGGAGACTCGATTCAGTAAACTTTTTAGAAATAAATGCGGTGAAGATTTTGATTGTTGGATATTGTAGAAATTGTTCTTTATATTTTTTTCATCAAATTTATAATTTGATTTGTTAATTCTTAGGGTTTTATCTTAAAACATAGGAGTTCCGAAACTCAGCCAAAAGGAACGAGACTATAGAACAAATATGAATCTCGAAAGTTACCTCTGCAGCTCCATCGCCTCCCGTCCTCCTCGACTTCAATAATAAATTTTTTATCCCACTAATGTAACTTCCTCGCGCCCTATATCTGCTCCTTCACTCCATTCCTTTACTTTCCCTTCAGCAAACACTGAAAAGATTTTCTCAACCAATTTAATTGTTGCGGTTGGTTCCATCATTTTCAGCTTGTTAATTACAACAACCAGTGAAACGCCTGTCTTCAAATCGGATAACACAACCGAACCTCCCATTCCTCCATGTCCATAAACAGTGTACGTTGGCTCAGTGATTTTCGACGGCATGAGAGTGAATCGTTTGAACCCAAATCCCCATCCTTTTTCAATATCGTCCGACCCTGGAGCTGGAGCACCGTTTCGCATCAAATTGACGGTTTCTGGTGTAAAAATATTGTTGTTGGGGGAGTTGTTTGATTGGCACATGGTAATGTGATCGATAATTTTGCAAAGCGCACGAGCGGAGAAGTGTCCATTTGCAGCAGGAATCACAGCACGGCGAACTCGCAAATTATTGAAAAATGACTAATTAAACCCAAAAAATTAGAAATAAATGTGTTTTCAATCCTATGTCTTTGTTTCACTTACTGGATTGGTTGCAAAGGGATTAACGTTCTCAAGAATCGGTGAAATGATTGATTTGGTTCGCTTTGGCTTCATATTTGATATACTCTCGTCGTCTTCTGCAGCAGTAGTCCAAATCTCCTTTTCGATAATCTCCCACTCGCCAACAGCATTCTGCAGTTCACTTTCAAACGTCATTGCTTTTGAATTTCGAGGTGTAGTTCCAACACTCATAGGTGACGGAGGACGTGAGTTCTGAGCAAGATGCGAATACTTTCGTTGTAAATCAATCAGTGAGACTTTTTTGTTTGCTTGTGATGATGACACGGCAACCGAAGTATCGATTCGAATAGCAACTCGTTCACTTGTATCTGTAGAGAAAGAGAACTTTCGTTTGGGATGTAGATGAGTGGGAGATGCTGGTTGAGGAGTTGGAGTAACTGTCGCCGGTCTCTTTGCAAACTTTGATAAAGCCGCTTTGATTTCATCAAAATCGCAATACACTTCTGCCAATCGTCCGTCAACTCCAGCCGGAATCCCAATATACGCTTCATTTTCGATTTTCAACGATTTAAACAACTCTGTAGTCACCACTTCACTAAACGATTGCCCAGTCACCTTTTCCACCAGTCCCCCAACTAACCATCCGAAACTCAGCATATGATAAACTTGCGTCTCCTCTTGGGTTCCATTTGGATCAAATTCGGGAATCGCCAACTCCATTTCCGCACACATTTCCTGAAAGTTTGTAATTTTCCACGGATCGCTCGAAAATAATTGTGTCCCGACCGCGTGTAATCCACTTCGATGTGAGAGGATATGTCCAACCGTTATGTTTTTCTTCCATTGGATTATCTCTTCAGCGATTTCTTGATAGGTAGCTGAATTATTCACACGCTCCGACATCTTATATACGAAGTCCGGCCAGTGGAGATAAACAGGATCGGAGTATTTTAATTTTCCGCGCTGGACGAGAACATGTAATACACTCGCGGCGACTGGTTTGGTGCAGCTGAATACGGGGAAGAGAGTATCGTGGGTGATGAATGTCGGATCGAATTGCCCTTGAACTCCGGCAGCAATATCTACAACTGTCTTTCCATTTTGCATCGCAACCACCTGAATTCCCAATATCTCTCTCTCATCAATTAAATCGTGGACCAAAGTGCGAATTGATTCTTCTTCAGGTGAGCTCGCTGGGTTAGCGTGCAAGTTCCCATACCGTTGGTCGCTACTCAACCCATGCTCCAGGAAATACTGAGCGAAAGGTGTCATAATCTCCAGATAATTCTGCTGCGATTCCATACTCAGCGACAATCCCCTTAACAGCTGCATAACCCGTCCAAAGAAAATCAAAACACTCGGGAACGCATCCTTCACCTTCCGTAACTTTTTATCCTTCTTGATATTCTCCTCCGCTTCTTTTTTCTTGTTTTCTTCCCTCTTCGCAGCCCATTCTTTGAACCGTTCCTCCACTTCTCGCTTCGTCGTTTCCAAATCACTCGTCCGTCGAAACAAAAACTGCACCATATCCATAACGTCCTGCGGATCATCTGAAGGAACGTTCAACCCCAACTGCTGAAACCCAGAGAGTAAGCCGGAAAAATCCATATTCTTTGCCGCCAATAAAATCCTGGATAACGCAACAATTTCGCCTCGTTCAGCACGTTTAGTCAACCCGAAATCTAATAGAACCGGGATAAATTGTCCGAGGTCGTTCTTTTCGATAAGGAAGTTGCCAGGGTGTGGATCAGAGTTCCAGAACCCGAGAACGTAGATTTGGTAGGCGTATGATTTGATTATTTCTCTAATCATGTCGTCAGTATTCACGTTATTTGCAGTTAGAGTTTCCGGAGATAATTTGATGCCGTTGATATAATTCATTGTCAGGATTCGTTCGGTGGTTAGTGCGTTGATTGGATCGGCGAATTTAACTTTAGTGTGTAGAGGTGAATATTCCGGCTGGGAAGCACTGAATTCGTACAGAGAGTCGCGAATGGTAGTCGTGTTGGAAGATTCGATTCGAAAATCAAGTTCTTTGGGTACTTCGCGGGTCCATTCCGTCACAATCGGAGTGAAATCCCAGTCCGGTTCCGCCTATTTAATTATATTTTAATTAAATTATTTCATTGAAATAAAATCAAAGAAAGTCATACCCATCCAACAAACTTTACAAGTGTGGTCAGATCCTGAATATCTCGCATAACCAAATCCCCAATATACTCATGCTAAACTTTCACAGCAACCCATAAATCGTCCTTATCAATATCTTCATCAGCTTCTCTACCAAATTTCTTTTTCCAGTCCCTTCTTAATTTAGCTTTATGTACTTGCACAATTGAAGCCACGGCCAACGGAATATCATCAAATTCTTCAAATACTTGGCTAATCGATGATATATTCAATTCGTCGCATAGGATTTGTTTTATCCTTGTTATCAGTTTGGGTGGTAATGAATCTTGCAGAGTTTTAAAGTAATTTATGAAAGGTGTGGGTAAGATTTCACTTCATGTGGAAAGGATTTGACCGGCTACATATAAATGAAACATTATTCATTAAATTTATGACTTTACATAAAGAAATGAAACATCCAACCTTTAATCCAAAGCCCCTCTAGCGAAATTAAAGCCTTTTACGCAATTAGCGCATTTTTTTCATGTAAATCCTCCCAAAACTTATCCTCGTCCTTCAGTACTCCAGCATCAACACTAACTCCCCGGTCTCCGTCATTCTCGTACAATTCCTTCCGTTCCTCTTCAACATTGCCGTTCTTGGGAGGTTTAAATTTAACTTTTGCGATCCATTGGGCGATTTTGTAGGAAAGATAGAGACGAATCCCAGTGTGCAGGATAAAGAATCTTCGAGATAACATGGATAGAAAATGAGAGTGAGCGTTTTGCTTTCTGGAAAGGGGTTTACTGGTCATTTCCTTTGAATTTGGGGGAAGTCGTACAGTGATTTGTGGGCGCGGATTCGGATAACGTATTTGCAAATGGGACAATATTCAACTTTAAGGTTACGTGGGCGCGCGGATTAATCGCGGAAAAAATGATTATGAATCGAACTAGCCTGACGGGACTTGCACATAGGTGTCAAAAAAAGATATGCATTTAATTGATTCAATTTTGTTGGTTTACTTTGTCTCCCACGTACCGATTACGTTGTTAGTTGATGTCCAAGCAATTCTTCCTCCAAATTTCTACCCTAAATTCCTCACGGATGCAGTCGCTGGTACCTGAGAGTGAAAATTGACTGTTTCTTTCTGAGAACTCATCCATTACTGTACCTAACAAAGGTTGGAATGTCATTTCCGGAGATCCGTTTATGACGACATCAGTTAATCCTCAATCAACTCAATCGTATTGGTTTAAAGCGTTCGTTTTGGCCGAATTGTTACTTCAATTCCCATTTTTTTTCCGTGTTATCCCAAGGTTACGAAATGGTATTTAATAGTGTATTTTTTAATTAAGTTTACTAATCCATCAATTTTCTTAAAACTATCAGGAACCGTTGAAACTATTGTATGTAATTGGAGGACTTGACTTCAGCACTTTCAATTCACCCATTTTTTCGTTAGAAAACCTCATGCCTGCTCTACGGTGCTCATGTATCAACCACAGTATACGCAATACTCGGAGAATTGATTAATTACCGCAATTCGTTGACTTTCACGCAATTTTGCATGCTCGTGGGCGTGTACGGAGTCTATCTGGTATGTCCGCTACTTCTAATTGCTCGAGTTACCATTTTCGCTACTTCTGAGACGAGGAAAACAAAAGCAAACTGAAGTCAAGAACAATAATACACAGAGCTTTACAAGATTCTTTTCTGATTGAATTTAAACAACTTTTCGTGTATTAAAATGAGCAAAAGTATCATATTGAGGGTTTTCTTGGGATCAACCGGGAAAACGGACAAAATACTTTCAACGTTTTCGGAGGCGGCGCCGACAGCATCCGTGATTTCCCTATCTCCACGTTACAAACTCAAGTACGCTAATAAATATAAACTTATTCCATGCCCATTCAATTACAAATCAACCGCCAATCCTCATTCGAAACTTCGTGGAAATTCTGATTTCGAAAGCCACAATAAAAAATGGGGGAGGAAAAAACCGAGAAAGTAGAATCAAAAGAGTCTCATCATGAAAATCCCCTGAACCGATATCTGGCATACGGAGCACGTTTACCTCGTCTTCTAGCAAGAATCCCTCGAGTTGCTGCTTACACCAGCGAAGTTGGTAAACAAACAAAAACGAAATTAACCCCTGATTCTTCGTTAACACTCCTTCATTTTAGGGGAAGCATTCAGACCAGTTGCGCATCCTGTATTGGTATCAGCAGCCTATGGAATATCGTGGTTATACATCGGTGTGGATGTTTTCTTGGCGGCAAACAAAGAAATTGAAACTGAAAAAGAGAAAGCAACTTCCTTGGGAGTTAAATATGAGATGAATACCATGGAATTAACACGAACCTGCGTAGAGCGAACAGTATTTCAATCCATCGCCTCAAGTATTGAATTCATTTAGAATTTCACAAGATTAATTCTTTAAACTCTCATATTTTTATTCTCTTACTTCTCTAGTGCTATTACCAGCTTTTGCAGTTCATCGAACAGTACACACAGCAGACCACTACTTAAAAAACATGGTAAAAGCAGCCGAAATCGCAAGTGCATCTGGCAAAAAAGCATGGATGCCATCGAAATCGTTGTTGAGATGGGGACCTACGGGATTAGGTATCGCAGTCATCCCATTATTACCGGTGTTATTTGATGAACCGACGGAATGGGTTGTTGAAAAAGCGTTTGAAAATATTTGGCCGGGGAAACATAAACATCATTGATTTCTTTTACATTCTACACTTTTGAGATGATAATTCTTTTTTATTTTTAATGGTTTATGGACAATAAAAAGTAAGAATTTGCAGCGAAGTTCAACATGAATTAAAGTAAAGGCAATTGAATTTCTGACAAATGGAGCGACAAGTTTGTTTTTTTTCTTTTTTTTAGAAGTTCGAATATTAAAACTTTGCATTTAAGAATAAAGGTGGTTATCGAGGTGGAGGATCTTCAAATCGTGGGCGAGGTGGTTATTCGGGTGGAAGGGACGATAGGAAAAAGGTACGTCATTTCAGGTTGTTTTCCGGTCTGAGCTGCATATTTACTACATACTTACCAATAGGAACCGATTTTAGATCTAAGCAAATATCTTGATAAAGCAATTCGAGTGAAATTCAGTGGTGGTCGGGAAGGTAAAGAAAAATACAACGTTTCTGTATAGTTTTGGCAAACGAGTTTTGATTGCGTAATTCTAGTTTATGGGATATTAAAGGGCTACGATCCACTATTAAACCTTGTACTGGATGACACACATGAATATCTGCGAGGTGAGAAGAAATTTCTTTCCTCATTTTCATCAGTTTACTCACATTGTATCAGACCCGGAAGATACGTCAAAAGTAACCGATAAAACTCGAGAATTGGGTCTCGTCGTTTGCCGAACAACCACAGTTATCATTATTTCGCCTGTTGATGGAACAGAAGAAATTGCAAATCCATACGTTTGATTATTTGAGTTTTTGGGAAAGCTTTTACATAAAAGATTACTTTATTTGTAACTTTTCGATCAATTTGCGTGAGTGTGCTATTTTCAAATGCTGGTTTGTAATACGGAACTCAGTTTCAACATTCAACCTGAATTAATTGTCGAAATGCAAGACGCATCAGAGAGTACACCATTACTACCTCAAAACACTGTTCAAAGCAGATTCCGCTCATTAATTTATAAATCAAGAAACAACCTACAAACCTTCTTTCGAAATTTATCAACTGCACAACGTATCATTTTTGCGCTTGTTGTCGTTTGGGTTTTCTTGATTAGTTTATTTATAATTGGTTTGCGATTGATAAAACATGTTGATGGACCAGGAAACATTCCTGATGAAACTGACGATAACAGTTTGGAAAGTTTTCTTGGTAAATTACCAAATATAACTTGTCTCGATAAAAGATGTGTTCTTTACGCCGCTGATATTGTAAATAACATGGATGAAGCGATTGATCCGTGCGAGGTTAGTGTGTTTATTATTCGAGAATCGATATTTGATTTATCATTTGATGTGTATAGGACCTTTATCGATACAGTTGGTGTGTGAGCATTTGAATGCGTATCTTTTATTCACTAAATTGAGTTTTTATCTAGTGGAGGATACTTGACGGACGTAGAAACCTCCAAAAGGAAACCACACTCCAGCATAATAACGGTACAATATTTCAAAAATCATGCATTAGTTTTCCTCTTATGAAACATTTAAAACGATTGTAGTCATCAATTCACCGCATGTTACTAAATGAAAAACCTCCCGTTGACGATTCTTTAACAACCAAAGAACAAGAGCTGGATAAAGTCAACTTCCACCAACTTCAATCGCTATTCAATCTATGCACCAAATCAACCAGCCAACTCTCAACACTTCGCCAATTCTTATCCGAGTATACAGTATCCGCAAATTACGCACTCGGAGTTGCCGTATTCCCATCTACGCACAAGAACCTGAAGATTGCGAATCTTTCCACTGCGATTGGCGTTTCACATAGTCTAGGCGGTATGCTTTCCGTAAACTCATTTTTTCAATGGGATATCGTTCCTGAATCAAGGTTTGGTGATCGAGAGCGGCTTAATGTTGTCCGTATATCCGCCGGTGGACTGATGCTTCAGCCCGATGAATTCACGAAAGAAACGTCCGTAGATTTACTTTTGAAAACGATTTCTGATGCTTTAAAACTGTTAAATCTCAAAAATGTAAACTTTATCGGCAAAAACTTGGAACGACGAGGAATAGAATCTACAGCAAAAACCCTCGTGACCATAGAAAAACGTTTGGCATCAAAAATGGTAGCAAACGTTTCGAATTTTGAAATGAGTCGAGATAATTTAGTCGTGAGTATTAAAGAGTTGCAGAATATGTTTCCGAATCTGAATTGGACGATATATCTCGAAACGTTGTTGCGGAAATCGGTTGGTCCGGAAATGAAGGTAGTGGTGAAGGGAAAGCGTTACTTCATGGGTTTGAATGAACTAATTGGTCAAATGGAAGTGGACGAGTTTGAACTGTATTTCGTTTGGTATTTGTATTGTTGTATGCAATCCAAAAGCTCATATTCATCGGTTTATTTTTTTAGGAAGCTCGCTCTTCAGCATTTGATTTCGTTTGATCAGGAGCTTCACACATCGTTTCTAAAACTGTCCAGACTGAATTCCAGGTTCATTGAACCTTCTCGGTAATATCCTGATTATATGATTCCAAAATGCTAAATTATGGTTGTTAGAGGTGAAACATGCATCGGGTTCATAGATAAATATCTGCCAGATGTGCTGCTTTCGTTTCACATTCGGAATTCTTTCGTAAAATCGTTTATTAAAGATGAAGAGCAGACGAAACAATTAGAATACATTTACAACAATATATCTCAAACGTTTCAACAACAAATCACGACCGATTTCCCATGGATGGATGAAACTACATCTGAATACGCTCACCAAAAAGTAACGTTCAGCTATTCGATATTCTAGTTGAAAAAATGTATAATAGGATTTTTAGATTTCAAGCATCAAACCGCATTATTTCGGAAACCTTGAAGTCTTGAAACCCGCATCAATCGCATCTCGAATCGCAATCTTTTTCGAACTTCCGCAGGATATTTTCTCAATGCAACGAGACATTATGGAAGATCACACCTACTCCCAAATTACAATGCATGAAAACGTCGTTGATAGCCAGGAATGGCCTTTCTCGCTACTTTCACCTTTTGCGAACGAAGTGAGTTTCATTCCATCACTTAACGCTTTGTATTTGCCTCTGGGGTTCTTGCATCGAATGGGTGTCTTTACAACCTCGTACCTTGACTACGCTGCGTTTGGATCGAATATTGCATCGACCATGGCACTCTCAATTCTGGATCATGGACGACTGTACGACATCAGAGGGGAGCATTTATCATGGTACACCAAAGCAACACTCTCAACCTATCGCGAATATTTACGTCAAATTCGGAATAACTACACGGCTTTTATTTCGGATCTTGAACTAATTGACGCAATAAGATGGAATAACGCCATAAGGTATGCAGTGAGAACATGGGAACGAGAAGTTTTTCGATCTGGAAAGCAATTTATCCGCGTTGATGAATCTTACCGATCTGCACAAGAGATATATCTGTATGGAAGACTGCCGATCTTTGAGTCATATTGGGATTGGAGAAAGCTGATGTACTTAGTCACAGTTCAGAAAGAGTGCCAGAATGGAATGATTGGTTCGGATGCCGAGAGTGACTCACTACGTTTTGTTCCGATGACGGAGAAAGAATCGAGTTTCAAGAAATACTTCCAATGCGAATTATAGATTGTTTTGTAAAGCTTTTAAAAAGCTAAGCGAAAGTTATAAGAATAAAATTAATGGTTATGTTGCCCAGCATGTGTAGGAAGAAACCAGCTGGACACGAAGATCAATTCTTAGCTTTCTACCACAATTGAAACGTAATGAACAAGTATGAGTAATAACAGTTTATAGTGTTTATAAAACAACATATACAGACTATATGCGGAAGTAGCGGAAGTGGTTATGTCAATACATGGAACTTTGACCAAGGTCCGGACAGGGGCATCGCTGTTTCCGTAGAGTCTGGAGGAGTCTGGACATCCGGTGATCCGAACAGCTGCACATTCTACACTAGAACGCGTTTTATTTTAAAACTATAAATACTTTTGTTTCCCCTCGAGACGATTCTTTCGCAGTTTATTCTTTTTCGATTTTGTTGGAATTTCCAATTCTTTCATTTGACCAAATCATAATGCTGCACGCCAACCTACCTTCGAACCAAGAATCGCACTGGAAACAAACTTCCGCTCCGCATCATACTCTAAGCGCTCTTGCGGCGTCGCTCTCAATTACGAATCACAGTGTCTGCCGTCAACAACATATTGTAAATTCAACGCAAATTCAACAAAAACCGCTACCAAAGAAACCCAGCTACACTTCATTCAATCAACCAGAAAAACAAATCCGTCGTCTACCGTCAAATGCTCAGTTGTCGACGTTATACTCTCAGGCGGGACAAAATCAATCATTTGCTCAACAACCAACCAAACAAACTCCAATCCTTCATATAAATACCAGAAATCTACAACAACACTCTCAAAAGTTTGCTACAGCACCCCGTAACATTCCCCAAAAGATCTCAACTGCTAATATCCCATCGAGAATCGTTTCCCGAAGATTAGATTCACACGATAGTATCACCTCTACAAGTCAGACGAGTTCGCCTTCTACTCCATCTTTAGCATCACCATGCGTTTCTACTCCATCGGATCTATCAGTATCGCCAACATCACCAATCGAGACATTATCGAAAAAATCGTCCTCAGCTTCACTGAATTTTCTTCCCAACCCGTTCACCGTTGAAAAGGAAGTATCATGTGGAATGCAACGTATCGGAAACCATCTGCTTTGCTCTAAATTCTTGTCGGAGTACTTTGTCTTTGAGCAACTGGGATCAGGTGGTTTTGGATTTGTTCATGCCGGGATGAGAAAGTGCGACGGACGAGATATTGCGATAAAATTTATCTACAAGCATAAGGTTCCTGTTACTGGATGGGTTCAGGATGATATTAGAGTCGTACCTATGGAAATTTATCTTTTACGTCGAGTATGTGAACCATCTACATTAGTGGAAATATTTTTAATTACATTCTTTATCTCATCAGATTCGACACCATAACGTGATTAGCTACATCGACTGCTTCGAGGACCGAATGTTCTTTTATATGATTACTGAACTACATGGTTCTCCATGGGCTGGAAACTCATCGTCCCCACCAACGTCAATTTCGTCCTCGTGCCCGAACCTGCTTCCACCGCAAGTCCGATCATTACAACGCAAACAATCATGCGATCTCTTTGAATGCATCGAACAATACTCGCGCTTTTCAGAAAAACGAAGTCGAATTGTGTTTAAACAAATCGTTGAAGCGGTGCATCACTTAAACTCGCTCGGGATTGTACATCGGGATATCAAGGACGAGAACTTGTTGATTGATAAGGACTTTAACGTGAAACTCATCGATTTCGGGTCGGCTGCGTTTATTCCACAAGGTGATGTGCACTTTGATCGGTTTCTTGGAACGATTCAGTATGCTAGTCCGGAAATTCTCCGCGGTGAAAAGTATAAAGGACCGGAAGCGGAGATTTGGGCGCTTGGGTGTTGTCTTTACATTATGCTGACCGGCGAAGTTCCTTTTGAAAACCCTCAACATGCTTTAACGGGACGATACACGAGACCGAAACATTATCTCTCGCCGGACTGTGTCGGATTGCTGGATTCGATGTTTCAAATTGATATTGCTCGACGTGCTACGATTAAGGAAGTACACGAGAGCGCTTGGTTGTGCGGAATGCACAGTTGAAAAAAACCTTTTAGAATTTCTGCAGAAATGATCTTTCTTTAAAAGCTATTCTTCTAAGTTCACGTGTATTATAGATTTTTTAAACACACTCAATTTAGTATTTACAATTTTTTTATTTCAGGTTTTTTGTTTTAACCTCTCTTTAGTTTATTTTATTTCAAGTTTCAAACTTGATGTTTGTTTACAATTTGTTTTTTGTATGATACGGAACCTTCATTATTTTTTTATACAAATAAAGAATGATAAAATTAAATCAAACAATTTTGGCAATGTATTTACAGACAACAGGGAAAATAAACCATATCAAAAAAAAGTTCAGAAAGTTTTTTAGATTTTAATATTTTCAAGTATCGAAGCCAGCTCAGAATTAACTTTTTCGTGAATAGCTTCTTCGCTGGTGGTGGTGGTTGCAAGGACCTTCACATCACTCTTTTTACTCAACTGGGGCGATCTCTGTTCTCGTAATTTCTTCAAACCTTCTTCTCGCATGTCAATCAACTCATCTTTAAACCCCATCAACTCTGCAAACCTCAATATCCCTTCCTCAATATCACCCAAAAACAACGCATCACGTCTATACTTGTGCGTCTCTCCCGTAAAATCAAATCCCTTTCCACGCCCAGCACCAGGAGGATGAGTTTTATTCACAAGCAACCGGGGGACAGTATCATCACAAAAATCAACCAACGACGCAAACGGATACACAGTCAACGACGTCCCCATAATAATCACCGAATCACATTCTTCAAAATCCGTCGCCGCCAATTGATGAAACCGCTCCGGAAGTTGTTCACCGAAAAACACAATCGAGGGTTTAACCAACCCATTACAATCCGTACACCTAGCGATTCTACCATTGTTGTTCTCCGTATCGTTGTTCCCATCTGTTTCTGAATCGGATATTTTGGAGAGAAACCATTCGTTTGAGTATGATGCGTTACAACCTGGAATTATTTCGTTCGAGTCTTCTGATTTTCGACCGACGCATTTTGCGTCTGCGAATGAACCGTGTGCTTCGACTAATTTCTCCTCCGGGACTCCGGCGACTCGTTCCAACGTATCAATATTCTTTACAAATCATTAAAAAAAAAACAACATACATAAAACATTCCAAGATAAAATCCAAGTTTCAAACCTGAGTATAATTTCGTAACAATAATCCCTTCTTCGCCAACAAACTTATAAAATAATGCGCATACGTCGGATCAAACCGCCCCGGAAACATTTCTTTCGCCAATACATAAAACGGGTCCGGTCGGTTATGGAAATAATTAATATCAAAGATTGCTTCCGGGTATGGTAAATCGTATTGTTGTAAATTGTCGTAGAGGCCGCTTCCGGGGGATCGAAAGTCGGGGATCCCGGCTGAGGTGGAGATTCCAGCACCGGTTAGGACGATTATTTTTGAGAGGTTTTCGGATTTTAAGTGGTCGGTGAATGACTCGATTGTTGAATCCTTTCAAAGGGAAAATGTAGTTCAAATCTCTCAATAAAAATGCATTATATGGACTTACGGGAAGGATACAAAGACTTGGGTCAAACCTGCGAGAGGAGGAGAAGCAATAAGTGAAAGGGGAGAATGAAAACAACTTGAAAAAGTCAAACATTTTCTCTTGGAGTCTGTTGATTCCCGCGTTGTAGTTGCGTTTTTCTAGTAGAAGAGAAACCAAGTCTGAGAATGAGCCGGCGGCATCGGACAGCGTTTCTTCGTTGGCTTCAATTTCCACTTTGTCTTTGGTTTCTTCACTCATTCCACAAGTGGCTCTGCTTTTTTTTTGATAATTCAGATCATAAAAGTATTTTATTTAATAATTTGCAGTGCTTTTATGAAGCATATTCATAAATCTCTGTAATTCTCATAAGGTCATTTCATTTCACACACAAGTAGTCCTAGTTACATAAAAATCACTTTCGTTTACCCTTCTTATCCGTGATAGTTTCCAATTTCCCATGCACACGTTTCACCTTCTCATTCGCAGTCTCCGTCTTATCCATAACTCTATCAAGCTGTCCAAACCCAGTCTCCAACTCTGCATTCATCGATTGGGCCATAAACTTTAATCTCCCGAGTCCCTGACTAATCTCATCCAAATTCCTATCAAGTTCACGTTCTCCATCATCCCTCTCAACACCAGCCGGCGTAGTATAAATCTCCTGCCGCTGGGCAATTGATCCACCCTTATTATCTTTAGAGTAGTGACGCTGATACTCATCTTCCCATTGATTTCGACGACGAGAATTAGCGTCTCGGGCGTCATCGGCTTTCTTTTGGCGTTCTTCTTCTTGGCGTTTAAAGTCGGCTTCTTTTCGGGCGACTTTTTTGGCGCCCCAAGAGGGAAGCAGGAATGATTTGTTGAGTGATTTTAGTTGGTCGGTTTTTGAGCTTGAGAGGGAGATGTGTTGACTTGCGGAATCAAGACGGTTCTCGATATTGTTTAATTGCTCTGTAAGATACGCAAGGGAAAGAAATTAATTAAAAGTCCAACAAAAATAATCGTAGAGAGACTTACCAGATTGACTGTGGAGTTTATCCATGTTCGAACGAGCAATTTCTTCAGTCTCATACAACTTTCCTAACGCACGACGAGTACTTTCCAATCCCTCATTCTGATAATGTTTCGTTTTCTGCTGCAAGTACTCATACTCTTCATTCTCATCGTTGAAAGTCCGGTCATCATCATCATCATAATTATATTTATTATCATTTCGTCGGTAATCCTGATACCTATCATAACCTTGGCTTTGCGAATCGTAACCTGGGCTCCGTGAATCATACCCACGATTATAATTCTGTTGTTGGTCGTAGCCTTGACCACCTCGTCCTCGTCTATCAAACAATTGGTCTCTATCCGACCGGTCATTGTTTCGTCTATCGTTTCGGTCGTACCCCTGGTTCTGCTGGTACCCTTGATTAGTATTATTTGAACGAGTGTATTCATTCGACCTATCCGAACGTCCGCGATAATTTTGGTCGTTGCGGGAGTAATTGTCTGGTTGGGATTGTTCGGAGCGAGAACGGTATTGTGGGGAGGAGTCGCGGTAGTTTTGGGAAGAGGATTGGTTGGAGTAAGAGTCTTGAGAGGAAATTTGCGGAGTTGATTTTTTCTTAAACATTTTGGAGAATTTATGTCAATGAATGCGTTTTCTAAAAATATTGCAAGTTTTTGCGTTTGTGGAATTCTGACAGTGGCCGCTGTGACGTTCCAAAAATAAATTCCATTCTATCTATTCAATTTGATTTTTGATAGTTTTATTCATTTTTATACATACTTTTTCTGACAGTGTACGAGATTAACATGAATTTCATAAATATTTTATTTTGATTGTTGTCTCACATTCGAAACATTTAGATCAAAAATAAAGTTCTGCAAATCAAGCCAAACAATATGATCAAGATTTCATAAAAGATACTACAAAATGAAAACGCGTACGAGAACGTGCACCAACCATTCCGAAGAAAAACGCCCTGATTTTTGTTCACATAAAAATTGCTCGTGCGACTTTTCTGTGCAACGTTGAAAGAATGGACAGGAGTGGATCATTCTCGCCCACGCATCGCCAGTTAATGGGCAACGATTCCTACGCTAACAACAGCAACAACATCCATTCGCCGTCGTATCTGCGTCCCCTCAGCAGCTCGTCCAATACGCTTTCGAGAATGGTCAGCAACTCCGACACCATAAAGCGAAAACGGTCAATGGTGAAACCGGAAAGAGCCCGTTCGGCGCGAAGGGGAATGTCGTATGAAGCTGTAGAAGAAAACGGTACAATAACTCTGAGGAGACGGTCGATTCCTTCTTTACCCCGAAACATAACAAAAACCGATACAATTTTAAGACGTGCCCTGGGAAAACAAACCGACAAAGCGAAACTTTCGTGGTGGGTTATCATGTCGCGTGTGGTAACCTGCTGTTGTCCGCCCTTCCTTCTGCGGGCTTGCGGCAAACGTGACCCGCAAATTCAACAAGCGTTTCGTGAAAAACTTACCCTCTGCTTTATTATCTTTTTACTGATGGTTGCCGTCGGTTTCCTGACGTTTGGTTTCCAAGAGGTGATTTGCGGGAAACCCGGAAAATCTGTGAAATTAAACGAAATGACAAAATTGGGTGTATTCAGTGTCAGGGGTCTTTCATACACAGTTCCGGTTCACCCCAAGGGCTCGAACGTTACGAACGATGGATGGGCAGGAGTCGATTTTGCGAGAATGTTTCAAAAGGATAAATCAGTCTCCCTGTGTAAAAATTACATCAAGAACGGACCGGTCGTTCCTTGCAACATTGAAGGATTGGATAAATTTCAGTGTCATAACAACGCAAAGTCGTTAGGATTCCCCGATTATCCGTTAAACGTTTTTAAAGATACCTTCCAAGGAGAAATTTATACCAATTGGACTGACGTACTTGGAAATAAGGATTACATTGTATTCTCCAGGTTTGCTTCTTTGTTTATGTTTTTGCTCGGATTCAAATTAGTTAAATTTTTTCCTGTTTATAGCAACGTTCTGAAAGTTGCTCCATGGGCCACAACAAAGATTCAACTCGCTTTCCTCCCACCCAAATTGCTCAGTATCCTCGAATCACATTTGGGTAAAGATGCGACAGCCCAAATATTCTGGAACAAATTCGAACCGGAAGCTCGATGTGTTACGGAACTGTACAAAATCGGAAAAATCGACTCGCAGACAGCAAATTGTGTATTTACCGACGTTGTCTTAAACATTTCCCTCGTGGTTATCGGAGGAGTCGTTATTGTTCGTTTCGTATTGGCTGTATTGTTTGCGTTTGTGATGGGTTGGAGATTAGGTGAGCGGGGTCAAAACGCTAGAAGTGCGGAACAAATCAAGCGACGACGAGAAGAGTGGAAAAATCGTCAAAAGAATAAACCGGAAGGCCACAGCGACGAGTTTAGCAGCAAAGAAAATATCATTCCGTTGAAAGAAATTAGCTCTGGTGATGATGCTCACAAACATCACAAGTTTTCAAGCAGATTTTCTTCCGTTCCTGCTTCGGATGGAATGACAAAGAGTTCCTCGTACGGATTACCAGTTTCTTTACCCGGAAAAGACGGTAACGATAAGAAAGCGCACCACATGTACGGAACCCGCGAACCAACATTACCTGATGTACAGTTCGACGGATTAGCGCGTTCCGATTCCACGATAACTGATGACAGATCGTTCTCACCCGACCATTACTTCCAAGACTTGTCAATCCCAGTTCCGGAAATTGAGAATGATCCCGTCTTGAACGACCCTACTCTCATGCACACGTTAATGATGGTTCCATGTTATTCAGAAGGTGTCACGTCGCTTCGAACCACGCTAGATTCAGTTTCCAATACCTACTACCCCGCCACGCATAAATGTCTCATTGTCGTTGCGGACGGGATTATCCAGGGTGCCGGTAACGCAAAACCAACCAGCGATATATTAGTAGACATGATGGAAGTAGACGAGAGATTTAGAAAGGAAGATCCACGATACGGCGGAGAACCAGAAGCGTATTCGTATGTTGCGATTGCGGATGGTGCAAAGCGAAAGAACTTTGCTAAAGTTTATGCGGGATGGTATAAACATGCGAACGAAGGGAAAACGAAGAATAGACGAAAGACGATGTTGTTCCAAGGATTAGAAGATTTGGCGAGTAAATTCGACCATGATGATATGATGACTGAAAAAGATATGCGATTCGGAACTATTAAAGCAGTCAAGAATAGAAAAGGTGGGAAAGTGCCCATGATTCTCATCGTGAAATGCGGAAACGAAGAAGAACGGGATCCGGAAAAGAAAGTCGCCAAGCCAGGAAATAGAGGAAAGCGAGATTCACAAGTTATTTTGATGAACTTTTTATCCAAAGTTATGTTTGACGATCGAATGACGGAACTAGAATTCGATCTGTTCTTCAAGTTATGGACTATTACTGGTGTACACCCTGAACGTTACGAAACGGTATTATTTGTAGATGCTGATACTATGGTGTACCCCGATTCGTTGACGCATATGGTTGCTGTTATGCTGGCGGATAACAAAGTGATGGGGTTATGTGGAGAAACGAAGATTGCCAACAAGTGGAAATCGTGGGTATCGATGATTCAAGTTTTCGAATACTATATTTCGCACCATTTAAGTAAAGCGTTTGAGAGTGTGTTTGGTGGTGTAACGTGTTTACCGGGATGTTTCTCGATGTTGAGAATTAAAGCGCCGAAGGGAAATGGATATTACGTTCCGATTTTGGCGAACCCGGATATTGTCGAAGAATACTCTGAAAACGTTGTTGATACCTTGCACAAGAAGAATCTTTTGTTACTCGGGGAAGATCGGTATATTTTTTTATTTGTCGCTTTTCGTTTTTGATGATATATTGATCATCTGTTGTTGTTATCTTAGATATTTGTCGACATTATTCTTGAGAACTTTCCCTAAACGAAAGATGGTGTTTGTTCCTTTGGCCATCTGTAAGACTATCGTCCCTGATGAATTCAGAGTCCTGCTGAGTCAACGTCGACGATGGATTAATTCTACAATACACAATCTTTTGGAATTGTTATTGGTACCGGATCTTTGTGGAACATTCTGTATTAGTATGCAGGTAATTTCTCATTCACATCTAAAGTCATCAAACACCTTTATTAAATCTTCTATTTTTCGAAAACTAGTTTGTTATTTTCATGGAGTTGGTCGGAACAGTAGTACTTCCAGCTGCGATTTCATTCACCATTTACGTTGTTGTAAAATCCGTAACTTCCGGACATCCAGAAGTCGTTCCGCTACTTCTTCTTGCCGCAATTCTCGGTCTCCCCGCGGTTCTGATAGTCTTGACGGCTTCCCGATTAATCTACGTGTTCTGGATGTTTATGTATCTCTTATCGCTTCCCGTATGGAATTTCGTATTACCTTTGTACGCATTCTGGCACTTTGATGATTTCTCGTGGGGGGAAACGCGAAAGACCATATCAGACTCTAAACATGAAGACCACGGACGACGTGTTGGAGAATTTGACGGAAGCGGAATCAACATGCGAAAATGGACGGAATGGATGCAAGATCGTAAACTCGAGGCGGAAAGAGCGCAAGCGGAACGGGAAGCGAAAAAGAAACGAGAAGAATTAGAGACAAAGATTTCTCTTGCCAAGAAGCGAAAGAGTTTGTTTATTGCGGCGCAACCGGTGCCGCAGCAGGAAGCTGATGCGATGGGGTTAACGGGTAACAAAGGAAATCGAAAGTCGATGATTGTTTCGAGTATACCGCCTGGAGCTCAAGTGATTATGTCGAGTCGGTCGTCGATTGCCAATTTGACACCGGAACAATTGGAACAACTGCAACAAGGACAAAACTTTGTTACGATTGGGTCCAGTTCATCATCCGAAAACAACGGTATTCCCGCAGTACCCTCTATCCCGATGCATTTACAAAAACAACCCTTGCAACGACAACAATCACCATTATCACAACAGATTCCCGACAACTCACCACCCGAACAACATATCCAAATCAGCACACAATCCGGACAACCTCTTCCACCGGGCCGATTTGTAGCGATAAATCCACAACAGCAACTTCATCCGCAAAGTATAATGGTACAAGGATCACCGGTACTGCGACAAGGATCACCATACGTGCGAAGCCAACCGTCACCGCAAATGCAAAATTACCAACAACCGTCACCGTCACCACATTTAATGTATGCGCCACAACAACAATTCCACTCTCAACAGCCGTATCAGACCCAGTATCAAAATCAACAACAGTATCAGCAGTATCCACCACAGAATGGGCCCGCGCGAGTAATTCATTGGCAGAATCCTCCGCAACAGCATCAGGGAGGGTATCAAGACAACAGCCAATGATTGAAAATGAAGATTATTAGATTGTGTAGTTGAGTCTGTTTTTCTTTCTTTTTTCTTGAACTAGATCTTTTTTCCTCTTTTCATTTTTAAGCGCCCTCCGTGCTGCTGCCTTTGAAGATACAAACTTAATTTTTCTTTTAACAGTTTTTTCATAATTTTTTTTTTGTTTCAACTTTTGTATGGATTTTTAATAGAGGACCTTTTTGATGTTGGTGGATGTGATGCTTTTTTTGGGTTCCTTGTGTTTTTAATTTGTTTTTTTAGTGTGAGAGTTTTTCTTTCCATAATTTTATTTTTCATCGTACCCCCAGTGTAATCCTGATTTGAATTTCGTTTTCAAGAAATATAATAACTCTCATACAGTAATTAAAGTCTATATTTAGAAAAGAGATGTTATATTTAAATAACAAAAAGAAAATCGTTGTCGTCCACAAAAAAAAATCAATTATTCAAAAAAAAGAAATCTTTATTTGCTTCGTTTGTAAATTCTGTTGACAAAACTTGTAAACATTTCTCGTGGTAAACCGGTTTTCTGCTCGTCCAAATCGTTGATTAATGCCATCATCTTTTTGTGACTGGTTTCTTCGTACTCGGCGTATATTTTTGGAAGGTTGATTTCATTGTAGATTTTCTTTACTATCGCAGCAGATTCAGCCGACCGTTTTCCGTAATGCAGCTACAACATACACAAAAAGAAAATAATAACAAGTAAGGAATGAGCAAAACAACATTCAACAATATTAGTGTCCTTACATCCAACAAATCGCGTTGTTCCTTTGAAACAATACTCAAAGCCTGATTAATCAACCACGAACATTTATTATCTTCAATATCCGTTCCGATTTTCCCAATCACTGCCGGATCACCAAAACAGTCCAAGTAGTCGTCTTGAACTTGGAAGTATTCTCCCAGTGGCAAAAGAATAGATTTAGCAAGCGAGAACGATTCTGGGTTAGTGATTCCGGAGAGTAACATTGCGCTCGCGACGGGAAGGTAGAATGAATAATAAGCGGTTTTGTATTCAACGATATAAGCGTGTCTAAAAAGCAAAAGTAAAATTAACAAACGCATACAAAAGAAATAAAACAGAATAACTGATTTCATACTTTTGAATCGAAAATCTAGTCAAATCAACATCATCTTCGGGAGCAGTAATCAAATCCATCAACTGACCAAGCGTGGTCTGGTACGTAGTTTCATGAAACAAGTCAATCAATTCGATATAACACGGATCAGTTTTCAAGTGCGTGCGGAGGAGTCTGTAAATGAATTGTTCCAGAATGAATGAATCGTTGATGGCGATTAAGCCGACTCCGTCCATTTTGTACCAACAGGGTAAGCCGCGACGGGTTACTGATGAGTCCATGATATCGTCAGCGACCAAGAAGAACGCTTGTAACTGTTGAAAAAATTGAAATTAATAAAATCGAAACAAAATTCAAAGGTGATGTTTACGATTTCGATACACCATCCGACAAGTTCGGCTTTAAATAATTCGGTCTCTGTTAATTCTCTCGGGGCAACTAAGGCTCTTAAAGACGAAACAACCGCTAATCCTCGGTTCATCTTTCCTCCTTGAATAGTATGATCGATCAACTGAAACACCGGGTTAAGGAATCTATTTCTTACAAAATATCGTTAGATAAGCTCATTCACCTTATTAATCCATTCTTTCCCGTTTTTTGGGAGATCAAATTGCTCTAATTCAGAAACTAAATCCGATTTAATTTTTGCAAACAGGGCTTCAAAGTGAGCTTTTTCTTCTTTTGCAGAGACCATTGTGAAATAATACAATTTGTTTAGTGCGGGAACGTTTGATTTATAGAAAAGTTTCAGAAATCGTTTTTGGGAGACAACGAGAGAACAACAAAGATTCTGTGTGGCTTTGTTGAAAAATCGTCCCATTGAAGCATTTGATTGTTTGTTTTTATTTATAAAATCATTTAATTATGAATAAAGTTAGAGAATTTATCTCGATAGGTTTTTTAAAATCCTTTATTGTTCGGTTCTGAAATAACGGTACATGAATTTGTTAAACGAAATAAACACATAGATCACCAACAATAAACCCAAATGATATCACGCATCTATCCATCAAACTCTGATATGCTTTAGATCCCAAGATTTTCTGAATATACGCATCACTTGCCTTCGTCAACACGATCCTTCCGATATCCAATTCGCCAGCTTCCCACATCTGTAAAACATCAAGAGCAGTTGAATCGCAGTCTTCAACGACGTGGAGTTTCACACACGTGTCCGTAAATTCCAACCAGATTTCCGACAAATCTTCAGCAAGATCCACCCATTTCGCACCCTCGTTGATATTCCTCAGCATTATCCGCTTCACACGAGACTGAGAATTGCTTCGAACCGACCTCACAAGTTCATATAACTCGTTTATCTCGTATCCATGTGATCTAACTCCCAATACGATTTCTTCCAGCACCACATCCTTCTTCACAATCGATTGAATTTCGTTGAAAAAATTCAAAGAGTCTTCGAGCGTGAATCTCTTTAAAATCCGACTATGTGAAATCGTGTATACAAGTATTTCACTGTTTAGATGCATTAAGCGAAGCTCCTCCAAGGTTGAAGAGGTTGATATCACTTTCGCAATATACTCGTCGCAACCGGATTTTATATCAAAGGCCGCGAATCGCTTCAAAGTTGGGCTGGAATATAGATTCACGCAGATTTTCTCGAATAAATCCTGAAAATCTTCGTTCATGAAGAAGGAAAACGCCTCAATGTTATAAACATCAAGCGGGATATTCAATTCGGCAACTGATGTCCTGGAACATTGTCCTAACGAAAACGTAATGTTTTTCGGTAACTTTCCGGTAATTGATGCGTTAAAAAATGCAAGTACAGCCGATTGGGAAGTTATAGTATGGGAAGTGAGGTTTAATTCGATCAGCGAAACGCATCGTTTAATCGCGGAAGCTACGAGCGTGTTACTAAAAAGATGCAGTTTATAATCCAGATTTTTCAAATGATTGAGTGAATGTAGGAGGTATAAGTCAAGAAGACCGCAATTTCCAATGCAAACCGACTCCAAACGAGGCAAACGGTTCAAAGATGGGATCAGCGTCTCCAAAATCGCATCGTTCCAATATATCAATTGGAAATCTTTCAGCTCAAACGTTTTCAGATTCTTCAGATATGAAAATCTTCCAGCCAAAATCCCAATCGCGCCGGTAATATCGTCATTTTCCCAATACACTACTTGAATTCGATAAAACTGAATGCGCACTATCTCTAATAAATTCAATCCTAAAAATGCTTCCCCTAATGCCGAAAGAATTTCCGCGTTAAACTGAATTTTCAAGTCTAGCAATTTTAAAAATCTAAAATTCAGGCCAATCGCTCGAATGAAAGGAGGATATTTCTCTAAATTATCATCAGAGATAGCTGATGGAGAAACCTCGCAAACTAGTTCTTCCAGCATCGCAAACTGACCAATATCAATAGGTGTATCAAATTCACCGATATACATGTCCAGTTTTTTCGTGCGATTTTTTAGATTTGAATAAAAGATAGGGTGCTTGTTGCAGAAGGAGTTAAAATCGGACAGTGAGCGGCGGGCGGAGATATGTGCAAAGGAATCGGTAAATGGAAAGAGAATGTTGTAGTAGTATTTGCATGTGAGGGAGAATAGGAGGAATGTGTTAGCGTAAGAGTTTCTACTTTTCGGGAGGAATGTCGAAATTCTTTCGATAATTTCCGGCGGAAGCGAATTCAAATGTGTGATTGCGAATTTGCTTTTTTTCATGAAAATATATACTGTATTTTTTTTATTCTCTGTATTTATATTATTTAAATCCCCTTCCTGAAAGTAATCAAAAAATACCGTCCATGAAAAACTTGATTTGCGATAACCAAAATAAATTTATTCAAACCCACAAAGTGCCTTCAAATTAAATAAATGCAATGATCACCATCAATGAAGCCAAACGCAATCATTTCTCTTTCCATTAGATTCTGATACCATGTTGATCCCAATATTTCCTGAATGTTCCTATCACTCGTCTTACTTAACGCAATCCTATTGATACAATCCAACTCCCCATCAACCCATTTCTTCAAAACAGCAAGGGCGAATGAATCATAGTCTTCCACGACGTGAAGCGTCAAGAACGAATCCGTAAATTGCAACCAAACTTCAGACAAATCTTCAGTAATATCAACCCATTTCGCATCCTCATTCGTGTTCCTTAGCATTATTCGCTTTATTCGAGACTGAGTATTGCTTCGAACCGACCTTACAAGATTATATAAATCCTGAATATCACATCCATTCTCATTCAATCCTAAAACGATTTCTTCCAACACCACATTGCGCCCCAGAATGAGTCCAGTTTCATCTACAAATCTCAAATAGTCTTCGAGAGTGAATCTCTTCAAAGTCCGACTCGCTGCAATCCCATTGATTAGACTTTCGTTGTTTAGTTGCATTAACCGAATTTCCTCCAGAGTTGGAGAGGTTGCAATCACAAGCTCAATGTATTCGTCGCACCCGGACTTCACATCAAATGCTGCGAATCTTTTCAAATTTGGACTAGCAGTAAGATGAATGCAGATATTTCCGAATAACGTTTGAAACCCATCGTTCATGAAGAAGGAAAACGCCTCAACGCTGCGGGAGTCCAATGGGATATCAACGATTGATTCGTTGGAACATTCTTCTAATAAAAACGTCGTTATTTTCGGTAGCTTTCCGTTATTTAACCCATTAAAAAATGCAATTACAGCGGATTGGGGAGTTATCGTATCGGAGCTGACGTTTAATTCGATCAGCGAAACGCATTGTCTAATCGCGGAAGCTACGAGCGTGTTACTAATACCGTCTAATATAATATCCAACTTTTTCAGATGATTCAGTTGTGGCAGACAATACAAGTCAGGCATACTGCAATTTCGAAGGCTAACCGACTCCAAACGTGGCAGAGCGTTCAAAGAAGGGATCAGAGGTTCCATTACCGCATTGTGCCAATACGTCAAGTGAAAATCATTTAATACCAAACTTCGGAGATTCCTCAAATTGGAAAACCTTCCACCCATGATCTTCGCCGCGTCGGTGAAACTGATAATTTCATCATTCCCCAATCGCATGTCAAGACACCCATACAGTTGAGCACACAATTTCTCTAGTAAACTCAAACTTGAAAACGCTTCGCCCAGCGCCGTAAGGATTTCCGCTGTAATTTGAATTTTCAAATCCAAGATTTTCAAAAAGCTCAGAGTCGTGCCGATCGCTCGAATAAAAGGAGGAAATTGCCCTGAATTAACGCCAGAGCTCACTGATGGTGAAACTTCGCACACCAGTTCTTCCAACATTTCAAACTGACTAATGTCATTTGGAACATCAACCTCGCCGATATACATGTCGAGTTTCTTCATGCGGCGTTTAAGTTGCGAATAAAACACAGGGTGCTTATTGCAGAAGGAGTTAAAATTGGACAGTGAGCCGCGGGCCCGGGCAGAGATACGTGCGAATGAACGTGGAAGGAGAATGTCGTAGTAGTATTTGCATGAGAGGGAGAATAAGAGGAATGCGTTAGCGTAACGGTTTCTGCTTTTCGGGAGATATGTCGAGATTCTTTCGATTATTTCGGGCGGAAGCGAATTCATCAGTTTTCAAAATTTGAAACAATACAAGGCTGAGCTTCTTGAAATTGGAGAAATAAATAAACATATTTTATTCATCCAATACTTTTCTCAGGTATTCCCCTATCAGATCTCTATCCTCTTCGAGTGGTTCCAAATCATATTCAACTCCAATTGTCCTCATCACAAGTTCCACCTTGCGATCCTCTTTCGAGACCACAGGTATTTTCTCATCATCACCATCCACATTTCCCATGATCTCAGGTATATTGTCGAACCCAATAAACTCCCACATCCACTTTTGCATCAATTCAGCTTTTCCTCTCAAGCACATTTTCGCAAACAACACCTGAAACTTACGAGTTGGTTTCATCTTCTTCTTTTGCATAACTTTGATCATCATCCAAAACTTTCGGTCGCTATATTCCACTCTACTCCCACCACCGCCTTTCCCCGCATACACGGCAACAAACAACCCAATAAACTCAAACGTGAAAGGATCAGGTTCGTAACCACGTTTACGCATCTCAGTAAACAAATCTAAAAACTTTCTCAACAAGTTTTTCTTCTCAGCTCTATCCGGCTCGAACCGTCGGTAACTTTGTCGCTCATGAATCATCGCAACCGCAACCGCCTTCATCCTTAAATTAAATGTCTTTAAATTAAATTCTATCCCCGCGTCCTGCATTTTATGCACCAACAGGTCGCAGACTTCTAATACTCCACTCGACGCATACTTGTGCAAGAAAAAATTGTACATCGATTGGTTCATCTGTATCGCATGGTCAGACATCCGTCGAAAGATATCCTTCACCCACAATTCTTCCTCCACCGCATTCCACTCCTCTTCTTTCTGCCCGGAAACCGTAATCGTCGACTTTTCAACCCGATCCGTTATATTTCCATATAAATCAAGCACATGGTGTTCAACAATACTCACTCGTTTCAGTAAATTACAAAATAAATTCGCATCCGGTGATATTCCATATCGATCAACGGCGTCCTGGAATATCCGCGTGGCAATATGCGGCTGTCGTCGGTGTAAGTACACCATTTGATCTACAATCTCAATCGTAGGTTTTACGCCGGATTTTATCATTTGCGTGTACGCCTTCATCGCCGTCTCCGCTTTGTTGAAATTCGTAAATACTTTTATTAGAATCGAGTACATGTATGCGTCCATCGGTTGAGGGATTAATTTCGGTCGAGATTCAGGTGATCCGACCCGACTGTGGTCTTCTATCGGTATCAGCATGTAATATTGCTCCAGTATCGATCGGATTGAGGTAGGTGGTTGGTTTTGATTAAAAGAGTTGTACGGATGTACAGGATTTAAAAATATTCCAGTGGTGACTCGCGAGAAGTGGAACGATTCCGCTAGTTGAACGGGTAAGTACATATCGTCACTAGATGCGCACGCTTCCAGCAACTTTGTAACAAAGCTCCGTTCAATCAAAAAATCCCGTGTGCTCTGATTCGCAAACATTTCTTGAAACATGTCCAGCGCTTTCGTATACTCTGAAGCAACCAAATATCCTTTCATTACTGATCCATAAATCAACCCCTGCGTTCGCATTCGCTGGTGCCAATTCTGGATCGGTCGAAATTTATCTGGCTCGGTTTGTTGTTGCTTCCATTTTTGGAAGACGTACTCTGTAAACTCGATGCTTTTGTATTCAACAAAAAAACCAATAATTACGGCACACAACTGGTCATCCATTTTTGTCGTCATTCCCCTCAACAAAGACCCGACTTCCGAATAAATATTCGACGCCGGGGCTTTCGAGCCTCCTTTCTTCTGCAATTTACTTTTCAAAAACGCCTGCAACGCGATGGTATATGAGATTGTATCCGGTGTTTCTGTCTGCGCAGAAGTTGGAGAGTCGACGTAATTTTCAAACGCATCCTCTACCGGATTTTCGACATCAACCTCCTCTTTTGAATTCTGCACCAGTGATTTCACCGGAACCATAGGTTCACCACCCACCCAATTCAAAAACCAATCGATCCCGGTCCGACTTTGATTCTTCGTCATGAATCCATTAATTATTGAATTGTACGTCTTTGGGGAAATAAAAAAGTTCTCGTCGCCCTTCACCCACGCAGAAATTATATCCACGACCTGATTAACATGCCCACTTTTACATCCAATAACCGCCAAATCCTCGCAAAACTTATAATTTAATGCAAATGAAATTGATTCAGATAAATTGATCGGAAACTTAAGTTTAGGTATATAAATTTCGTTTTCTTCCCCAGTCGACGAAGCCGAATCACGTTTCGTAACGAGTCTCAAAAGCTCCAACGAATTCTTAGCCTCTCGAAACTCTTTAGAAACCTGATTCATCAGCCGTTCATCAAACTTTACTCCGTACTGCACCATTGCAGCATACACCAAATCAACATCACCAGGGTATGCCCTAATCGCCGCCGCTTTCAACACAATCATCATAGACTTCACATCCGGAAACGTCTTCCCATCACCTAAACTCAACCGCATCTTTACAATCCTCTTTAAAAACTCTAACGTCGACGGAACCGATCGGTGACACCGCCATAAATAAATCTCTAAGATTTCGTGAATGTATTCAGGTAATATGCGAATATTTTCAACTTCCGCATCCGCCAAAAACCGCGTTGCTTGTGGGATTTCCATATTCCTGGTCCGGTCGTTAACAATTTTCAGCGTTTGAAGAAGTAAGTAGATATGTTGGCTGGTTAGGTGGTGGAGGAAATCCGTGTTTCGGTGGATGGTTTTGGATTGTTGTGCGAGAGTTTCGTAGTATTGCCAACCGAGCAGGGCTGTTTTGGGTGATGAGAGTGCATTTTGTAGTTTTTTTATCAGATCTGGTCGGGAGGCTGGTGTGTTTAGGAGTGAGGTGAAATCAGGTGAACCAGGATCTGGATTCGGGAATTTATCCGGAAATTTTCGTTTTCGGAGAATTTGTCGTATGCTGCTGACAGAATTTTGATCCGCAGGAGGTTGTAGTTGTGACTGATCAACGGAAATTGATGTGGAATGTTTTGAGTCAGATATTTGAACGCTTTTCTGGGGCCAAAAGGTATTATACGCGGGATCAACCGAAACAGAATTAGATTTTCTCTCATTTTCTGAGGGAGATGAGTCTTTGGTGGTTGAATTGAATCGTTTTGAAAGAATGTAACGTCTTAATCTGTTTGTTGATAGCTTTCGAGAGCAAACCGACCGTTTTAATTTTATCGTAAATGGAGATAGATTCGATGAAAAGTATATAGCAATAAGAAATCTGTGATGCGGTAATACAGCGTTAAACAACGAGTTGGAATGACGACAAGCGGGGATTTTCAACATAATTTCATTTCATCAACAACCTATTGTGATTTAGACGCTAATGAATAAATAATATAAAAGAAAAACAAATAAAAATACTTTTATAAAGTCAATTTCAGTTTACGGTTAGAATTTCCCCAAGAAAAAAAATCAGTCACCAACGTCAACAACTCCAAAGGCAAATCTGGAAAATGGAAAAAGTTGGTGAATTTTAGATTTATAATTTAGAATAATTAATTAAACTTTTAACTTTTATATTTAGTACAAGTATCAGAATGAAATCTCGCAAATGATGTTTGTCGCCGGTGAAATCGCCGAACCAAAGAAAGAAACTACCGAACTTGTTGAAGACATTGTTCGCTCCCAACTCATTGAAATCGTACCATGCTCATAATTCTTCCATTTCCCGACTATTTCTAATTCTGTTTTTTCCAGATTATTCAGGCAGTAGCTCTAACTCACAAACGAAATTCAAAAACGGTTTCCGCCGAAGACTTGATTTTTCTTATACGACATGATAAGCAGAAAGTCTATCGTTTGCGTGCTTATCTCACCTGGAAAGAAGTTAGAAAACGAAAAGACGAGGTTGGTCCTACTGGTCCGAAAGGTGATGCCGAAGAATTAGTGAAAGAAGCTGGTACTATTTCCGCGGTTGCTTTGAAATTTGATTTGAGATAGGTGTTGATTATTGGTATGTTTCGATTTAGAGGCGCCAAGGGCAAAGAAGCGAAAGATCAAGTTTTCTTGGGACATTTTAACATCACTCAGCGATGTGTTGACCGATGATGAAGATGATGAGAGTGAAATCGACGAAGAAGAGCTGGAAGCCAACGAAGAACTTATCCAACGTCTAAAGGTACATTCGAATCTTTTTTAAACTGGTCTGAACATTATTAACTTGGCTCTAATCTCAGCATGCTGACGAGGTTACGAAAACTATGAGTAAAGAAGAATACATGTATTTCTCTGAATGTCGTCAGTCTTCATTCACGTTTAAAAAATCCAAACGATTTCGCGATTGGTGTCATATGGGCGTGTAAGTGATTTCATACTGGTTTGGTTTCTATATTCAAATTCAACTCCGTTCTCAAATCGTACTTTAGATACTACGATAACAAACCCGCAGCAGATGTTGTCGATATCCTCGGTTTCCTTGCCTGTGAAATGGTTACAAAACTAACCGAAACAGCACTTGTAATCAAGAAAGAATGGGAAAACCGTACAAAGCTCGAAAAATCTTCATCTGTCGTCGCTGCCACCGCAAACACATCATCATCGTCAAGTAAATTAAGCCGAATGACCGAGGATGATCGATATTTGTTCAAAAGATTGCCGGGTGAACAGGCGCCTCTGGAACCAGGGATGATGTTGGATGCGTTTCGAAGGTTACAGAAGACTGAAAAGTTTTTTGATAAGTTTCGAGGTGGTGTTGCGAGATCTAATTTGTCGTTGATTTGATGAAAAGTCAGATGTTATGATCTTGAGCAATAATTGTAGGAATAATTGCAATTCTAAACGAATATGGTTGCTCAAAAAAAACCTCAATTGTACATTATATTTTTCTTTCTTCTAATACCTTTGTCTTCAAATAAATTCAAATAAGAACGATTGCTGTTCAACCAAGATTTATCGGACATCCAGCTTCATGATACATATCGAAATCATACTGTTGAATGATCGTCTCCGCAACGGAAATGGTCTTGAACACGGCATCTTTTGTCAAGCAGTGTATGGTTATGATTGCTATGCGCTCAGTTAAGGACGTTCCTTTACCAAAAAAAAAATAAAAAATAAAATATAAAATATTAATCACTTATGATCATGAGTTCAAAATCAAATTATACCGTATGTAATTTTCAATCCCTTCGATGGGTTACTGCTATCAATGAGCGATGGTTGATTAGCTAAACTACCAATCGCATACCATGTTGCTGTAGAAACGGACGACCCGAAGAGAAGTTGGCAAGCAGGGACATTCACACACTTTGAATCTATTGTATTGACTGTGCTGTCGACAGTTCCGTGAACGTTGAAGTAGTAAGCAAAGTTTCTTGTCGATTCAGTAACCTGATAGTTTCCTTGACCATCGCCAAGTTGTAAAGACGAAATATTGAAAATAGCAACGCGGTTATCCAAATACTTAAGCGAAATTATCGGGTCAAGTAACGATCCACGAGTGATTGGACGAGAGGTAGGAAATGGTGACGGACTTTGCTTCGTTGTGGTTGTGGTTTGCGTTGTGGTGGGAGTTATTGTGCTGGAATTAGGTGAAGTGGGAGGCCGACCAAGGGCAAGAACGCAAACGATAACTACAAGGATCGCAATAATTGCGATTGCGACGATGAAGTTGGTTCTCCAGGAAAAATATTTCGAAATTTTAGTGGTGACCGGGTATTGTTTGTTCTTGTCGTCCTCCACTTCAGTTTCAAGAAGACCAACCTTCTCAATTGTCTGCCCCGCGGTCGTTGGGATTCCGTCCCCCATGATGAAAACTGTGGATTTTTCGGTTGAAGAGGAAAGAGAGTGATTAACATTAGACATTTTGGATGCGCTGTTTTCGTTATCAATTAAAAAAAAAAGGGCAAAAAGGAGAATACAGCCTGACAGTTAATTAAATTGCAAGACATATGTATGATGTACCTAAATCTACTTTGAATAAATTAATATATTGATAATAATTACAAATATTTTTAATGAAATCTAATAAAACGTTCGAGAAAAAGGTTGAAGGGGTGTTTCGAAAAGGCTGAAAACGATAAAAACTTGTGCAACTTTCCCCTTTCGATAGATTCTGTTCAAAAAAACATTCAAAATAAAATTTGATGTAAAGTATGGTCTTTTTTCGGTTTACAACTTCGCAATTTCGAGTGCTGTTGGTTTACGGGGGCTCCTCATCGAATTTAGACAGAATTGTGAAGTATTAATAAGTGCTAGAAGAAGAAAAAATACATTTAAATTTTCAAGCAAAATCAAACATGAGTGTCTTTATTGTTATTCAAAAGTAATATTGAATCGTTAAATATAATGGGCTGTGCGAAGTAATTAATGCAAACAACCGACCTTTCCTCTCTTCCACCAGAGCTTATATGTCGAATGCGTCAGATCGTGCGGCATGCGCGATCTAATTTTGTGTACATCGTTCAAACATTTGAAATCACTTCAGGTGGAATTTTTGCTGAATGCGACAGTATTATCCGCTGCGTCAGCGATTCGGCGATGTTATTCACTAACGCATTTTACAGTAACGCAACATTTTATAAAAGTTCGGTTTCGGATTTATTTGCTTTTTTCGACGCACGTCAACCTTGAAGATTGCCGATAGACACCGAAATTTGGTTACCTCGATGTTCAAATGACGATTTTGATAGAGTTAATAATAGACACTGGAAATATCGAACGCTTCGAACTCGGAATTGAGGATAGTGATTTTAAAGACTTTGCTGGCAAGTTTTTGATTACATTTAAAGCAAGCTCGACGTTAAAGCAGTTAGAGTATTTCGACTTCTCCGAGTTTTCTGGTTGGAGAACGAATAAAGTTGTTGCGGACTTGATCACACACAATTCCACCCTCACGAAGCTGAGTGTGTGTATGGACTCGCAAAGCAGCAAGTTGCTCGATGCAATAGTGAATAGCAAGTCTCTAAAAGTGTTGTCGTTGCATAGATACGCATATGTTCATCATCTCGAACCGATTCTAACTAGAAATATGAGTTTAGAAGAACCTCATTTTCAAATGAATGATTTGGAATGCAGCGTCACTGAAGTTGCGAAATGTTTCAAGAGGAATCCTGATATGAACATAAAACGGATGCGATTCGTATCGATTGCCACCAATAAGCACGGCGGATACATTCGAATTGATATGGTTAATTCGGTTGTGAGGATCAAGATTTCTCGTTGCGATTGGTATAGTTCGGAGGTATTTAAAATGTGGTTGAAACAGGAATTTGCGATTGGAATTCTCGTAGTGTCCACAGAAAAGCGCAAAGTTATCGATGATATTCAAGAATCTGAGCAGTTGGATTCAGCCTACTTTGAAATTAAGCAAGGTCTCTGGATTTACTCGACTCCGCCAAGAATTGGTTTATTTTAAAATAAATTTACTGCCTCTTTGAAATCACTTCCAGATAAAAGGAATTTATTTTTCATCCAGAATGTATCAAAATAATAAAAACTCCGGCGCCAAAAGATGAAGGCCATGGTGCCAAGTTGCCAAATTAAATTCAGAATTCAATGAACATTTCCTCTCTCCCACCTGAGCTTATTTATCGGGTTGCTCGATATCTCCCAAAAGGCAATTCGTACGCCGATGAATTCTTTAGATTCTCCTACACTTGCAAACAAATCTATGTCCTCGTTTTCCCCCTCTCATACAGTTCGATAATCCTTACAACAGATTCCTATAAAAACTTTACATTTCACTGCGAAAAACTCGCAAACTCGACATTCCTTTCACTGGTAGGAAAGTATACGAAAACTCTTAAATTGTCAGTTACCGCCAACAGAGTAGTGAAATTCAATCTCGGAGTTTTACCAAAGTTCGAAAATTTGCGCAGTTTACAATGTGCGATCATGCACTATTTATCTCCTGACCGTCTGGCGGAAATTTACGCTCTTGGGCCGAGTCTGAGAAACTTGAGGGAATTGAAACTTTCCCAGATGAGAATGTCGATTGAAAGTTTACGTGCAATTGCGAAAATCTTCTCGAAGTTGGAGTTGATTGAATCTATAGTTCTCGATTTCTCATCTGTACCGGTTTTCTCATATTCCTCATCTCCAATCAAACTCGACCCATCCCCGGAGATTGTGCGGGAAGTGAATGGGCTCGCTGGTATCATTTCGTCGTTAAAGAATTTGCAAACTCTTGAAATGGTTCGTTTCGAATATGAGGCTGATGTGGAGCTGTTTACGAGGGTGATTAAATCGTTGAGATCCATTCGCGGTTTTGAAACTCTGCGGGTCGGATGGTGCGGCATGCGCGATCTAATGCTGTGTACGTCGTTTGAACATTTGAAATCACTTCAGGTGAATTTAACCCCTGATGCGGCAGTATCAGCTGCTTCGTCGATTCGGCAATGTTGTTCACTGACGCATTTGAAACTTGAAGCAGCTGAAATTTCGGTTTCGGCTTTGTTTGCTTTATTCGACGCACGTCAACCTGGCAGAGTGCCAATTAATACAGAAATCTCGGCGCTTAAATGTTTAAGCAACGATTTCGATGTTAGTTTAACGATTGACACTGAAAATGTCCAACGCTTTGAACTCCGAACTGAGGACAGGGATTTTAACGATTTTGTCTGTCGGTTGCTGGTTTCATTTAAAGAAAGTTCGATGTTGAAGCAATTAGCGCTTTTCGGCGTCTCCATATCTCATGATGAAGACAGGGACAACGTTGTTGCGGACTTGATCTCGCACAATTCTACCCTCACAAATCTGAACGTGAGTATGAGCTTGGCAGAGAGCACGTTGGTCGACGCAATAGTGAATAGCAAATTTCTTAAAGTGCTAACGTTGCAGGGATACTTATATTCTCGTCATCTCGAACAAATACTGATGAATAATGTGAAACTGGAAGAAGTTCATCTTCAAAAGAGTGATTTAAACTGCAAGGTCACTTTTGTTGCGAAATATTTGAACATAGAACGGACGCGAGTCGTATCCATTTCCAACGATAACGGCGGATACATTCGATTCGATATTGTGAATTCGGTCGTGAGGATGAAGATTACTCGTTACGATCCGTATAGTTATTTAGTTGATGATATATTGCAGATGTGGTTGTTGAATGGCGATTTTACGATTGGAATTGTTGTCGTGAGTGCAGAAAAGGTCAAAGTTATCAAAAAGATTCAAGAATCTGAACAGTTGGACGTATTGTTAGATAAGGATTTAGCCTATTCTGAAATTAAGGACGGTGATCTTTGCATTTACTCGACTCCACCAGTTTAATTTGAAATAAATCTTCAGCGGTCTGCGAGGATCGGACTCAGAAAGAAAAAGATGCAGTTGGATTGGGTATTAAAGACGGTGAACTTGGCCTTTACCTCAAAGATCATGGAATTGCACAAAGTAAAGTGCAAAATAAAACAGATTTGTTGCATTTTTGATGCATCTGAGAAATATCTCCCCTTCATCTCGCGCATTCTTCAACTTTCATTCACGGTTGAGATTAATTACAAAATGTGCAAGAGATTTATTATAACTAAATTAAATATACAGCACAGTATGAAACCCCGGACCATATCTGCAAATGTTACGTTATCGCAGTGGACCTCTCTTGAACCAAAATCTCTCGCAACTCAATATTCTCCACCGACGACTCCACACCAACAAACCCCAAATTCAACACAACACTACTTCTACCATCCAAATCTCTCTGCACACCCCGCGCAATATTACCGCTCATTCCATCATACTCGGGCAAAGCTTCATCAAACCTCAACGCATCCGACTCATAATCAGGGCTCCGACGGAGTTCCATTTCCTGCATAACATAGCATAATAAATCAATTTCGGGTATAGACGGTAACAATCCGTCGTTGTAGAGTTTTTTTAATCTAGAGTATCGTCTGCGTTGGATGAACGCAACGTATGAAACAGATATTATCCAGAGTGCAAATAATCCGTATATAAATGATGAATCAGAGTCTTGTGAATATGCCTAATGTTGAAAATCATTAATGTCAGTAAAGAATGACTTGATTTAGGAAAACTTACAAATATAATTAAAACGATTGGCATTACAAATGGCCAGAATAAATGTGACCATAATCTTATCGCGTGTCTTCGAAACAGGCTTCGATGATATTCGTGCACGTAAAATACTGCGTGGTAGTCGGGTGGATTTGGTGGGTGACTATCTGAAGATATCACTCGGGCTATGGCGACTGCATCTTCAGTTGATACGGTTTCAGGGTGAAATGGTCGCCAGATTTCTTTATTGTTTGCGGTTCTTGTGGACGATGAGGGTGAAGGAGCAACGACATTAGGCGGTTGGGCAGCAAAATTTGTATAAACGGAGGCGCTGGGAGAGTGGGGAAGAGAAAGGGTATGGGAGGAAGTAGAGTTCTGACGCGACAAGGGGACATCTTCTCCCGCATCGTCCATTTTTTCAATTCTTTTGTTTGCTTATGTTGAAATTTCAGGTAGTGTACGACACAGCCGTTCAAGGATTCAACTTCTCTGGTCACAAAACTCAATTTTAGTATTATTATTAATCTTTGATAAAGTTCTAAATCATTCAGGTGTATATGATTTACGACTTTCCAAACTTCTTTGTTATCTGCGCTTCCCAGTCTTTTCTGACTTTACGATACAACAGCATCGCCACTCTCGCATCCTCCACCGAAGAATGCACACCGCCCTGAATCTCAATCCCCAACTCTTCCTTCGCCAATCTTTTCAACGAGATTCTCCCACCCTTCGCATAATCTTTAAACTTTTTGTACTTTTGCGTATCTCGAATCAATCGCTTTGGAGGATTCATAAATATAACATCAAAATCGTTCGACAATGCGTGTCCGATCACTATTCGATTTTCGATTAGTTTAGCGGCAGTTTTTTGAATCTCGGAGAATTTTGGTGCTGATTTCAGATGCTTTGGGGTTATTCCTGTGATTGCGGTTCGATAATCCGATACGTGTTCCTGTGGTTTCACGTAAGAGTCCAGAAGCACATGGCCGTACATGTTTACAATCGAGATTCGAGCCAACGCCGATTGCAGTCCACCAGGACCAACTCCCACCATCTCACAATCCATAGCAACATATTTTCCAGCTCTAAATTGTGAAAAACCAATAAGAAGACAGGTTTAAGTGAGGAAAAATCCAAAAATGTAATTACTTTTTTCGCTGCGTATCCGATACAACGTGTCCATCGAGACTCTCTAAAGCTTTGACCAAAGAATCCGAGTCCGCAGTCACGACTGCCTTTGCGGCATTCTTAACTGCTATTTCAACACGCTCAACCTCTTTCTTCTGCTTCATCTTTTCTTGTTTATCGTTTACATCAGTTTCTTCGGCCTCAGAAGTCATGGACACGTCGTCGTCCTCTACTGCTGTGAGGTATGATTTACATTCCATTATTTCTTCAAGTATCTTTAAGTTTCTAGACTTCTCCGATGGGTCGTGAACAACGAATTCATCAGACGAGATAGATTTGTCAGTATTGTCTTCAAATTCAACATTTTTTAGAATTACAACAAAACAAACATACTTATTTTACATACCATGTTCGACTTTCTCTTTACTTTCAGAAACTCCGAAACAGCAATCATTAACCTTATTCACATCAACTTTCGAGACCGAACCGTTGGATGATTCCAATTTCAGCTTTTTTGTCCCGTTTTGTTGAGAAGATTCAATCTTTCTCTTGTTAGACTTTGGAGTAGATTTTTCTAATTCTTTCGCATCAGGTTTACGTGGGTTCTCGTTCGTTGATTTTGCATTTTTTGCGGGAATCGGTATTTTCGATTTTCCATTCACATTCGACGATTTCTTCTTTGAAGCAATCTATAAAAATAAATATTAAATTGGAATAATATAACTTTAAAATATAAAAAATTAAAAAAACCTGCAAACTTAATTTTTTCCAATTTTCAGAAATCTTAAAATGGCTACTGTAAACACGTCAAAAAAAACCGAAAAATAAAAAAAAAATGAATCGACCACGCGAGACAAAAACCACTCCCCTGGCCAGAAAATTAAAATCAGTTAAATTCAATGCGATAAACACTTTTCAGAATTTTACTAGGAATTCACAAGCATCGCAGAGTGATATTCAGTTCATCGCTGAACTTGAGGAAATGCTTAATCGTACGGCTTCACCGCTTCAAATTGATAATGTTTACTTTGGAGGTAGCGATTTTAATAGTTTGAATGAGAATCCGGTTTATGTTTCGGCGGTAAAATCGCCTGAACCCGTTGAACGTTCCCAAAAAACAGTGCCGAATCAAAAAGCATCAATTATCAATACCAGTGAATTAACACAAGATTCTGCAACAAGCAGTATCAAAAATCGAAATATATCAATGGATATACCAAATGTCGCATATATCAGGCGGTTTGAGACTATGTCGGAAAACGAAAATGAGCTGTTACGAGAAAAAACAAATCGAATTGTACTATCCCTGCAGAACGGTGGAAATAATTTTGGAGATATTGGTATGCCAAAAAAATATTTGTGATGAAGACAATCTTAAGGTCTGTTTTCTAGAATCCGATAACTATGCATACAGACAAAACACCTCGTTCGAACAAACTAAAAATAACTTTGGATATTTCGACAATCTTTCCTCTTCGCACCTTGATGTTAATATCTCAAATACTGAGAAAACTGAATCCACACAAGAGAAGGAAGTATCTGAGGTTGACGTTATTCCAACCGTTTACATTCCTCAAAGATCCGTGACAGTTCAGCTAAATAAACCGCAAGTGGTAAATATATTTATTGTACTTTCTTATTATTTCTTTATGTTTATTATGTATTAGGATTCTCCCGCTACTTTAAAGCGAAACACAATTTCCAGACTATTTCGATTACGAGCAAAACGCACTGATTCATCGAAACAAAGCACTATCTCAAATTCAAGCTCACAGTCAAGTTTACAATTACAATCAATTCCCACCGAAATTGAAAAAGAAGCTAAACCTGAAGAAGAAGAAATCATCGCTTCAAATGAAACGTTGAACGAAGACACCAATATCATACCAGTAGTAATCCCAAGAAGCTCAACATATTCAGTGAATCTCGATGAAAATCCAGAATTTTTATCTTCGACTACATTAAATGAATCAACCACATGTCTTACGAATCCAGAAAAGGACGTTTGGCAACTTGATTTAGAAAAACTTTTACCACAAAACTCACTTGGGCAATCTGACTCCACTACGAAAAAAATTATCCCTGGAATAAGAATTGACGAGCTTTATGAGAAAGTATTTAACTCCCCGCGAATTCCTATTGAATCAACAGAATCAACTGTCACTAAACAAAAAGAAGAGTGCCCGTATTCTCCGATTATTATGGCAGCAAGAAACACAAATTGGACTGTAAATGAATTGTACGAGTCACCTTTTATAAATGACGAAGACTGCGAAACGTACAAGGAGATTATCGGAAAACGTAGGCTTTGCTATTTTGAGTGTGTTGCGCGGTTGGTTAAAGATTTGTTTGGAGATACTGAAACAGATTTTTTTGATGAGACGTTATCAGATTACCCTGATTTGGAAATGTATGATATTAATATAACCTCGAAATAAAGCTGCATCAAAACATGAACCGCGATTGTTGACCGTGTCAAATCTCGTCGTTTCCTATTTGGTTTTGCAAATTCTTTTTTTCTTTAACTTTCTTTAACCTCTCAGTGTTTATAGATTTCCGAACTTTGATTTATTCTTACATCGCCTCGTTGTACGAACCCTGTCGGGAACAGCGAAGCTATCAAAACTCGGAAATTTACATCTATTTTGAAGCGAATCAATCACTTCAACACAATGAACCTTCATCATCTATACAAGTGCCCTAAATGCGGAGGAGATCTTCGAATAACTCGTGAATCATACTGCCACAACTGCCAGAAAGTGACAAATTACATTGGCTCTCCGCATTCCTATTACCTCTGTCAGCTTTGTTATCCGGCACCTAAAGTCTTTGATATCCTTTCGGATCCAGAATTACTCAAAGCTGCCAAACTCTCACGAGGAACAAACCCGTCCGTTGACAACTCCTACGTTTTCCACTTTTTCGCGATGCACCCGCCCGAGTTTTCAGAATGGTTTTTTAGCACTTACATTAAGCAAATGGAGAGTAAAGGAATATCGGGGTCGGAGTGTCAGTTGTTGAAACGATGGCGAACGTTGTTTTGTGATCCGGCAGCAATCGCTCGGTTTGGGTTTTCCTTTCATAGCATAGCTGAGATTTACCGGAAACACGGTGATGATTTATTCGCTGAGGGGTTGAAAGCTCCAGCAAGCAAGCGACAAAAAGAGATTTATGATCCTGATTCTGATGATACTTTCCATACATCCACGAAAAAGACTGCCCTGGCGTTTGATTCACCTTCGCCCGTTCCTACTACTATGCGTTCCACTCGCTCGAGTACCAGAAAAGCTGCTGCCGGACTTACAATACCCACTCCCATGCAAACGTCTGTGACAAAGCAACCACTTATAACCAATATGGTTCCTTCAAACTTTATGAGAAAACCGTCGAAACCATCAACTCCATCGAAAGACGATTTCTACATGCGAATACATGACCCCGCTAGCCTTTTTTCATTTTCAAATACGAATGCTGGTTCATCAATCAATCCCTTCAACGAATTAATCACCAAATTATCACAAGACACGAAATCTCGGCCGGTTTCTATTTCGAAAAAACCAGTACCGGTACCAAAATTACGACTTAAAGCGTTAGAAGAGGAAAACAAGATACTTCGATCCGGTACGGAACGTGCAAAAATTTCGATTGCAAGGATATCAACCGGTTCAAACGAATACAGCCAAGAGTTGAACCGTTTAGTCAGTGTCATCGATTACATTGAAGGCGAAGCAGAAAAAACCGTTGCCAATGTCAAGCGATTGTATGCAGCTGCCGGAGGACCAACTTTTAAATCTGACGATGAAGATGCCGACGATTCCGTCGATGTTATTTTATTGAAGCAAGAGTTGGAATCTTTAAAGAGCGAGAATAATCTAATGAAATCGTTGAAGTTTGGAGAAGAAGTGAAACAAATGGATTTGGAGGAACGGGTTATGGATGTTTTGGAACAACTTTGGGAGTGCGCGTTAAAATTGGATGGTGGTGATAATCTTTGCGCTGCAATTTGTGATATTTTGGTGAATGAGAAATCGGTTGTTGAGGGGTTGAAGAAGAGAGCTCGGGCTGAGTTTTTGGCGGTACGTCTTTGAAATTCCAAAAAATTATTTCTTTTTGTTTATTTGTTAAATGATGAATTTTTTTGTGATTCTAGAGAACGCTTGCACATGTAGCATTGCCATCCCCGCCAGATTCAAATATTTCTACTCCAAAATCTCAAGATCGCGAATCACATTCTGAAGAATCAACAATAGATATGGAAACATCGAGAAATGAAAATTATTCGATGAAAGCACTAGCGAATTTAAATTGCAAGACCGACAAAGATGACTTGGAACAACATGCGAGATATGTGATGGGGAAATTGTTTGGGAGCACTTTAGAGTACGGTGATGAAGTTCAAGAACTTCGGGCTGCACTTCAGGAGATTTTGGTAAATGGAAGTTATGTTGTTGAAGGATTGAAAAGATTTCAAGAAAATAAAGCATAATCTGTTTATTGATTTGTATGTCTTTGTGTTGATTCTTGATTTTGTGGTTGCTCTTGTGCGAAGGCATGCATTTTTTGTTTCCATTAAGAATTAAGATCATAAATAAATACATATCAAACATCGCTTTGCTCTAAAATGGTCCTTTGGGTGAAATGGACTTTATTTTTGCATTAACCATGAATAAAGCTTGTTTCTAGTATAAAAAGAGAATTATTCTTTGTTGATTCTTTTATCCTCTCTGAAAATCTCAAAATATTATGGATTAAATAACAAATGATCATTGTATGGTCTGATCTTATTCGGTGTTACTTTTCATAATTCACAGAAATCTGATGGATTTGATGTGCCAGTGATGGTTTTTCTCATAGGCAAACAACAAAAATTTAAGAAAAGTGACTTATCTGTAGTTTCAAATGTATTTTGTTAACCAGGTACATTACACTTTTAAAATTAAGTATTTGAAGTTGAACATATGTACCTTCTTAAGAATCATAATACACATTTTAAATAGTCAAGCACACAAAGATTGTTATTTACATATATATTTTGACTTTTCATTACAATTATCAGATTTTAATTAGAGCGATTAACATAAAACTTCACCATGGCGTGTGATTTTTATTTTGAGTATGACTTCACCAACTAACATTGCTCTATCCACCGTAATCAATTTTACGAAATTAGATTCAGAGAAAAAGACAACACCAGTATCCCTTCACTTCAAGACGTCCCGTTTTTCAAGTATCCACGATCCAAAAGATGAAGGCCCAAGAGGAGAAACAAATGGAATCTGTATGTGGGATAGGTTTTCTGTGTTGTGGATTGAATTTGAGTAAATTAGATATATGATCTTCCTTGGAAATGCTGGAAATAAGTGGGAGAGCTGCTATTGCTGCATTTAAGACGGTGTATTATAAATGTACTGTTGAATATTCATGCGGATCATTGACAAATGAAAAATCGGCCGAGTATTAAAGTTCATGAGAACGAGAACATTTAGATTTCATAAAAAAACCAGATATATTCTATCCAAGATTCTTCAACCAAACAGCTCTTTAGTATACCCACCATTTCCAAAAACTTTCATCAACTCCACAGGCACGATAACCGGAAGTCCATTGAAAAACGTATTGGAAACCTGATCCGCCAGTCGCTTCGCACTCGTAATATAATCTAGAACATAAAATACGAAACGCTCAACATCACAAAATGAACAAATCCACTGTAACTTACCATTAGTTCCAGCATAGATAATCAACGAAACAACATCAATTCCTTCCCAATCCAATTCTTTCAGTAATCTTAAAACTCCAGAACCAGTCGGCACATCAGCATGTTCCAAAAAATCAGATGAAACGTATGGTGATAGAGATGACGCTGCAGAAACTTTCAAAACTCGCGTTCGTTTGCTATTTGAACGAAAGAAATCAACCAAAACGAAGATAAGGACAATACTTTTGAAATACTCCAAGAGTTCTTTATCCCCTTCAAGAACGGCAGAACTTAGAACTATCACACGACTAAACTTTTGTTTAATTATCCAATCCCGTAACTCTGTACAAAACAAATGGGCTTTTCTTGGAATTGTTGGTGTTCGATGGAGTAAGAACGTATAATTCGAATCAACGTTGGATACGGTATATACTAATTAAGGAATTTAGAAGACAATTTTAAAAAAAAAATTGGTGGTGGTAATGAATACCTTCGAGTGCGGAATTTAATCCGTTACCAGATTTGTTGATTCCTGATAACGGAACTAGGTACTTGGATTCTAATACACCGATAGTTGCGCAGTTTAGCGATTGTAAGACCATATCGACTGCCATCTAGAGCCAAATATGTAGCGAAATCCAAATAATGTAATTTGAAATGATCTTTACATTTCCAACGAGACCAACACTATTTGCACTAGACTATAAAGGAAAAGTAAAGAATTATAAAATATATGAAAAAGGTTAAATTTAATACCAGAATCAAAGTTCCGCCGGGAAGAATGTTGTTTCCAAAATACCTCATCGTTTGTTGTTGACGGTTTTTGCCACTTCCAAATTTTCAAAAATGAGTTTGTCCAGGTAAATTCTAAATTTCTTGAACTTCATCCGCCGAATAATAAATAAAATTTTTAACGTTATTTTATAATCTATAAACAGCATCCTCCCCCGTCCCCGCAACACTCAGTCGTACTCGTCCTTCCACCAAAGAGACCAGCCCACACAATCCACAACAACAACTCTAACAACCAAAAAACCCGCCGCAAAAGTACCTCCATACGGCTCCCGACAAAACTACATCCCCCGCATCCCCGAAGACTTTGGCGACGGCGGTGCATTCCCAGAAATCTTCCTCCCCCAATACCCCCTCAAAATGGGTCTCCCGCAATCCCACGGCAACATCAGCAAACACAACGTATCCACACAACTCACAAATTCCGGCACACTAACACTCCAAACCGACTCCAAAGGCGAATTAAATTACGATATGATTGTCACCCAAAACCGATCCGGAACCGTACAGAATAAATTCACTGATTTAGTACCTATGGATGTTATCGCCAAAGACGGTGAAGACCGGTGGGCGCGGCCATCTGAAGAAGAAGAAAAAGCGGCAATGGAGAAAACCCTCGCATCACTTTCTAAAATTGTCGATACGAAAATTAAAGCTGCGCAGCCGAATCAAGTTGCGTCGAAATCTACTACGCTGAATAATGCTCGGGATTCGCAGTTTATTCGGTATACCCCGGCGTCCGCGAATGCGTCGTCGAGGATTGTGAGAATGGTTGAAGCGCCAATTGATCCCTTTGAACCGCCGAAATTTAAGTTTAGGAAAGTCCCGCCTGCTCCAGGGTCTCCACCTGCACCGGTTTTACATTCTCCGTCGCGAAAAGTTTCCGCGGAGGAACAAGCCAAGTGGGTTATTCCGCCGTGTATTTCTAATTGGAAAAATGCGAAAGGGTTTACGATTCCGTTAGATAAACGGTTGGCGGCGGATGGAAGAGGGATTAATACTGTTAGTATTAATGATAAGTTTGCGAGTTTGAGTGAAGCGATGTATATTGCCGAAGGGTTTGCTCGTGAACAGGTTAGATTGCGAAATGAGATGGCGGGTAGAGTTGCGGAAAAGCAAAAGAAGGAGAAGGAAGAGGAATTGAGAGAGAAGGCGCGAACTGCTAGAGAAGCGCGAGCAGGGTTTAAACCGACTGCGAACGCAAATCAACAATCAAAAGATGATTCGGATTCAGGTTCGGATTCAGAGTCTGAAGCGGAATCGAGAATCGATGAAGAGGAAGCGGCAAAGATCAAAGAGCGAAACGAAGTCAGAAGAGAAAGAGAGAGACAGCGAGTTCGAGAAATGCGAATGTCACATATGGGATCAGATTTGAAAGCTGCATTAGCGCAATCTAATACGCGTGATATTTCCGAAAAAATTGCGTTGGGATTAGCTAAACCTGCGCCGACTGCAGAATCATTGTTTGATCAGAGATTGTTTAATCAGAGTTCCGGCATACAGTCTGGGTTTGGTGATGAATCGTCATATAATTTGTACGATAAGCCGTTGTGGAATGCAGGGATCACAGGTGGCGGTGTATATAAAGTGAAGAAGGACGATAATGCGATTCAGGGAGTTGATATGGACCGGGTAGGAAAAGTGCTAGATGGAAAAGGATTGGGAATGGGACAGGATGGAGCGGAAGCGAAAAGTTCGGGAAGTGGAGGACCGGTGATGTTTGAGAAGGATTCAGATGTGTTTGGGTTGGATCAGTTTTTGAGTGATGCTAAGCGAGGAAAGGAGAGAAGGTAAATTCATGACTGCGTTTATTGTGGTAGTTCTAATTGCTTTTTTATTTTCTTTTTTTTTTTTATAGGGATGATGAACATGATAGGAAGCGACAAAGGAAATAGGCCGAGGATATTATTTTATTAATAAACAATTGAATCGAATTCGTATATTTAGTTGATGTCCTTGAATAAATGCGCTGATACAGGAAATGGAGTGAGGAATAAAATCCAATTCAAACTTTTAATGTCTCATAAATACATAGCAAACAACCGAATTTCTCATATGTAAAGATGTTAAAGTCCTTGCAATAACTCCAACGCAGAATTAAAGTCTTCTTGCGTCTTTTCGTACCGTTTCTGTAAATCATTCTGTTTCTTTTGCATTACGATTTTCGATGTGGAAGGCTGAGACTGCGAAAGAGCGAGGGTATCTAGAATTGTGTCTAATTCAGACTCCGACTCCATTATGAAACGTATTATTCAACGGTGGAATTCGCAAACGACGTGAAAATCATACCTTTTTGGAACTCTTCTTCTTCAGCAGGTTAGCCACATTTAACGAAACAGCATTCAAATCATCGAGAGTTTTCTCATTCTGTAATTTCAATTTCTTTTCCACCGACTTTGATTTTTTCTGAATTCCATTCTTTTTCAATTTCGCCATTGCGCAACTTTTGAAGAATGGATTCATTTTCATGGTTGATGATTCTCAGCGTCGCCATGGCGTCCGGCTCTTTCCTCGCCGGCAACATTCCCCTCGCATTCAACTTTAACAGCAACTCGTTAAAACTAATCTCAACTTTCGGAGCCGGGCTTTTAGTAGGAACAGCTTTAAACGTAATTATCCCCGAAGGTGTCCAAACCCTCTACTCATCCTCCCACGACGACCATCACCACACAACAACAACCTCACCATCCACACACCCCGACAACCACTCTACATTCTCCTCACCAGAATCATTAATCGGGACCTCATTGACGCTAGGGTTCTTGTTTATGTTTTTAATCGACACTTTAGGTGATTTTTTAATGCATACGCATAATCACCATCACCCACAACAAATCCAATTGAGTGAGTTTCGAGAGAGTACGAATTCATTGTTGGGGAATGAGAATGTGGAGAAGAAGAAGAAGTCTGGGTATGCGACTTTGGGACTTGTTGTTCATGCTGCTGCTGATGGGATTGCGATGGGTGCCGCATCCGCTAGCGGTAAAAAAATCCAATCTTACAAATCCAATTTTGAATTTTTAATTTGTTTTTTTGTTTCTGTTTTCTTGGGGATATGGGTGTGTTTTGGTAGATCGATCGAGTTTAGAATTTTTAGTATTCATGGCAATTATGCTACATAAAGCACCATCAGCATTTGGACTCTCAACGTTTCTTCTCCAACAAAACCGATCTCGTCGGAATATCCGCTACTACCTCTTAATTTTCTCTCTCGCCGCTCCAATCGCAGCAATCCTAACCTTCTTATCTCTAAAACAAACCTTATACACGTTATTCTTTCCCGATGATACTCAAGAACCCAGTAGTTCGACAAAGAAGTTGGATGAAGAGAAACAAGAGTCGATTCAGGTTTGGACCGGGGTTTTGTTGTTGTTTTCGGCTGGTACGTTTTTGTATGTTTCGACTATGCATATTTTACCAGAGATTTACGTCGAGAGTGGGAATGGACTGAGTAATAGTAATGAGAAAAAATTGAGCATGGGACAGATTTTGATGTTATGTTTGGGAATGATTACTCCATTTTTCTTATCGGTTGGGGTAAATGGATCTGTCTTTGCATTTGATACGTTTATTTCTAATTTGATTTTCTATATTAGCATCATCACTAAGCACCTCAGAAGCAGGGCCTACGGTTTTGTATATGAAACGAAAAAAAAAGGGGGAGAGATGGACTCTTGATATAAATTTTTATAATATTATAACCTTATTTAGAAATATTTTGTTATATCAAAATCCATTTCTCAATTTTCAACGTCTAATCAATCGCCGACCATACTTTTGCATAAAATAAGCAACTCCAAACGCAGCTCCACCAACATGCCCGGCACTATCAACAACAGAAGTACTTCCCGATACACTCCGATAAACTAAAACAAAAAAAAAAAAAATCACATCATAAAACCCCTAAAACAATCTCAAATTAACTCACGATCAAATGCAAAAAACCCAAATACAGCCAAAACAACATTAACCGGCACAACAAACAAATACACCGTAGCCGACGGATTCAACAACGCAAACATCGCCATCGTCGCCGATAAACTTCCTGACGCGCCCAACGACCCTCGATGCGGGTTATTCCGCGTACTGAAATATAACGATGCCGCTGCTGATGATACTGCGGATCCAAAGTAAAGTACTAGGAATGATGGGATTCCCAGTGTAGCGATTACGGGTGGTGCGAAGGAGTATATCATGTACATGTTTATTCCGAAATGCAGGATGTTATTCTATTTGAATCAAATAGTGGTCAGTTACGTTAGGGATTTTTGTTATGTAGATAAGAATCTGTGAATAAGCAGGGATTACTTGAGAGAAAGCGTAGGTGATGAGAGTCCAGTATCGACCGTCACGGAAATTCTTTAAACTGGATGTAAAGTTATCGTACATGAATCTTATTGGTTTTGCGTCGCGTTTTTGTTGGCCTAGTGCGTATTGCCATCCTACGAATACAAGTGAATTTGCTCCGATAATCCCCCTTTAAAAATAATCGACATTGATGAACTATGAATTTGAAATGGGTGGTGTTATTTGGGTGAGCTTACCAGACGATGTTTTCGGGCGTCAACCTGAATGAGCGATTGTAATTATTTCTATTGTTCTTGAAATAATTCGAATTATTTCTGAAATTAAAATGATTATGATTTCAAATTACAAAAAATGTGCGTGTTTTTTACTGGATGATTTTATTGGAAAGTCTTGAGGATTTGCTTGTGTTATTGTACCAATTCTGCCGAGACGCGAAATGGAGAATTGGCGACAGATTTAAATTCCGAAGAAAAGTCGGATTGAGAATTCGTGCCATTCTTTTACTGTAAACTGCATCTGAACTGGAAACAATTTGAATTGTAAAGATATTATGGTATAATAAATTATCATTTGATCGCAAGTTTTATTAAAATTATTTTTCGAAATCATTTTAAACGGCAATCTTTTTTGCTTTTGCGGCAGCCCTGTAAAAAAAAGCAACATTAATAAAATCTTCAAAAATAAATCATTGGAGACATACTTTTCACGCTTGGCCATCATGTTGCGAGATTTTTGTCCCATGATTCCTCCTCCCCATGATTTTCTGATTTCATCGGCCTTGTCGTTGTAGTTGGCTTTGACAGCAGAGACCAAAGCAGCCAATTCTTGTTTGTCTTCCGGTCGGACTTCGGTGATGGCAAGAGCGGTGGCGGTCTTTTTGTGAACAACGGTACCGAGTCTGCTTTTGCTTTTAACGATAGCATACGGAACACCTTGTTTACGGCAGAGAGCTGGCAACCACAAAACGAGTTCAATTGGGTCGACGTCGTGAGCAATGATAACGAGCTGAGCTTTCTTGGCTTCAACGAGAGCGGTAACGTGGTTGATTCCGTATTTGACGTTGATTGGCTTCTTTCCTGGTTCGGCCTTGGTTTTGGCAGCAACGGCTTGAGCAGCAGCGGTGATACGAGCCTTCTTTTCAACCTTGGTTTCTGGGCGGTATTTGTTCAACAATTTGAACACGTTGAGCGCAGTGTTCTTGTCGAGGGTTTTGGAGAACTGGTTGATTGCGGGTGGGACCTTCAGACGCAACTTGAGGATAGCTTTTTGTCTTTGGAGACGGATGTACTCTGGCCAGCGAACGAATCGGGAGAGGTTGCGTTTTGGCTGAACATCTTGGCCTAAATGCAAAAATATTGAGCAATGAGTTTCTTAAAAAAAACAACGAAACTATTCAACTAAAAACGTACCAATTGCAAAGTTTTTGGGTCTCTTTTCAAAGAGAGGGTTGGCGGGAGCCTTTGTGATCTTGGACTTTGCAGTGTTTGGTGCTGGAGCGACCTTCTTTCCCTTCGAAGCTTTTGGTGCCTAAATTTTCGCAACAATAAAGAAAAATAACAATTAGGGCCTGCTGTGAAATCAACATAATTTGCAAAAAAGGATTGCATAAGCCAGCAGCTACTTCAAAACGCAATAAATGCATTTTTACTGAAACTGCCAACAAATTTCACTGGTCATTGAAAGTGTTTAAAAGTGTTTGGAGTAACCCATCGTTTGAAAGTATTGCCTCGTAATTAAACGAAAGACTCATTCCAAAACAAAGAGTCCACAATTAAAACATTCTAAGGCCCGAAAACAGCACCGCTCTGGCGAAAGAGAACAAACAATCATCCATCCATAAATGGATAACTTCAGTGCATTCTTATAATCCAATACTTTATAAATAATTAGTTTTCAAATTCTTTTTCGACGTTTACCATTGGAGTCCTTTTGGATTTTTTTCGGGGCTGACTTGACGAGCTGTCAACAAGCACGCTTTTCTCACAGAGAAAAAAAACACAAAATGCTAATCTTACACAATACAAATTCCATCACAGAAATACTCGAAAAATATATCGAGACTGACGATATCTCTGCTACAGATACTCTCAACACACTTGACGTTTATGGGATACTCACAATTGACACCCACATAGTTCATAGTGCGAGTGCCCAGAAAGTAGATATCTCCGTATTTGGATATTCCGCTATTTCCAAACCGTGCACTCTTGAGTGTGGTTTGTGTCGAAAGGTGGACGGAGAATTTTTCAGTGGTGGGGTTGGTGGATTGATTAATCGCTATGCTTTACGCAAATATTCATGATCCTACAATTCGGATCAAGAAATTTATCATCTAATATAAATATAAATACGAGAACGATAATTTTATCAAGACCCTGGAACGTTAAATCAACAAAATCGTGATCGGCGCGGTCGCACAAAGAGTCCCTTCGGGGTACAAATTCCATCAGGTCACACAACTCTATTTATCCATCGAAAAAAAAAACAAATGATAAATCCCCTTCGATTCGTTTCATTCTATGCCGTTTCTTTAATCAACGTTTGTATCTCAAGTTTTTGTTCCGAGTCTGCTTTTTAATTACAATCACTTTGTTTTATTACCAGGTTATTTCGTTGCCTGTATTCTTGAGTTTAATCTGTTCAGACTTATTCACAAGTCCATGGAATCTCTACGAATCTATTAAACTGCAACAAATTTCCCCCATCTCCGACTTGAATCTATCATCACCGATCTCTATGATGGCCACACCAAACCAGCCCCTCTCTCAACACCCAGAAGAAACGCGATACTACACCAAAGATTTAGAATCTCACTTCAAAATTCGTCTCGTTGAATACACAACAGACCACCCAGACCTATCACCCATGCTTTCCAACCACGATATCCGCACCGACCAATTTTACGATCCCGAATCATCACTCCCAACTACCGCGAAACTCCGTTCATTCATTTCCAAAACCACAAAAACCAATCCATCTTTATACGCCAAACACGTTTCCAAAGAAAAGGGATTCGGGTGTTTCTCTGATACACCAATCCGGAATGGTGATCCAGTTGTACTCTACGCCGGAATGATTCTAAAAAACCCCACGTCTGATTATTCGTGGTGGTACCCATCTACGTTTTACGATCATGAAACTGGAAGGTACATGGAACTCGGGATTGATTCAGCGAAAGTAGGGAATATCGCGAGGTTTGTTAACCATGATGATGATCCGAATATGGAGGTTGTTCCGGTTACGTTTGGGAATCGGTATCACATGGTTTATGTTGCGAAGCGGGATATTGGTGCGGATGAAGAGTTGACTGTTAGTTATGGACCGGATTTTTGGAAGAACAGGAAAAAGATTTGAACCTCTTTTGTTCGCCCAAGCGGAATTTTTTCTTTTGTTAATATATTGTATTTTCAATGCTTTAACTTTCTTTAAACTCCAAAAATGCCTTCTATGTCTACTCTAACATTCTAACCTCCACCAAAAAACCCTCCAACAAAAATTACATGCAAACAAACGCAATATTATCCATAAGAATAGTCGGTCTAACACTTCCCGTCCACGACAACACAATCCTCTTCACACTTCCCAACCCAACCCCCGCCAACGAAACTTTATACCCTCTCGTCACCCCATCAACACTAACCGTCGCCAACTTCTTCACGTCCCTCGTTTCACACCCTACTTCAACTCCAATCGTAACCATCGTAGATATCGGGCTATCCGAACGAACCATAATCAGTTGAATTCCCGAATATTGCGTTAACGAGCGACACTGGTTTGTGAGTGGCGTTGAAGGTGTGAAGAAGTTACTGTAAAAGTATCCGTTGTTTTGTGGTTGCCACGCCCCTATTCCGCTGCCTATCCAGTATGTTCCTGTGCCGTTAGTTCCTACGGCTCCACCAAGATCGTTTGTGGAGAGTTGGGAGAACGAGTTTACGAGGAGAGGTGTTGATGTGCATTTTGCTGTCGTGGTTGTCTGTTTAACGGTGTAAAGATGATTAAGCAAATTTTTGGTTTGGAATTGAAATTGTTTTTAATAAAAGTACTTACTTTCGTTGTCGTCGTTGTGGTCTAGGATGAAAAAATTGAAGAGATTAGTAAATTTGACTACTTATAGTTATTTTTATGAAATACGTACCTTTTTTGTAGTCGTTGAACTGGTAGTTGGATTCGCCGTTGTCTATTTCGAACAAAATACAGTAAATTTATACAAATTATCGCACATTTTTCCAAAAAAGATCAAACCTTGCTTGTAGTCGTCGTTGTTGTCGTTGATTTTGTTTTGGTTGGAGTAGTAGTCGTCTTATAAATTGTTAAAATTTGCTTTGTTTGCAAAAGTTGGTTAAAACTTTTTGTACCTTTGTTGTCGTGCTTGTTGAGTTGATCGGGGTCTAATTAAGATTTAAAAAACTATAACTCAAATATAATGAAAATCAAGTTACAGTGGTAGTTGTCGTGACGGTTGAAGTCTTTGTGCTTACTGGTGTCGAAGTGGTCTGTTTCGCAGAGAAAATTAAAAAAATAAAAATTAAGAATATTTTAAATTTTCGCAAAATTTATTTTACCTTTGTGGTAGTTGTCGTTGATTTAAAGGTCGTGGTGGTGATTGTCACTGGGTTATAATCCCAAACATAAATCCCAAACGAGTAAGGCACAGCGTTCATGTTTATAAAAGAACTAACGATTGTAAGACCATCTGTACTCATCGCTACGCTAGACGAAAAGAGTTTCGAACCATATATTTCAATTCCAGTTGTGGCATCCCAATATTTTACTCCGTCAAACGAAGACGATGCTATCCGTTTTCCATTTTGACTAATAGCAAGCGATGTAATAGTTTCTTGATGACCAGTAAACGTGCGTATCAAGTTCCCAGTAGCTACATCCCACAATTTAATAACTCCCGTCATATCCCCACTCAACAACTTCAATCCATCACCCGAAAATGCGACTCTAGATACCCGCTCAGTACTCGCACTGATAACCCTAACAACAGCTTTATTCGTCGCATTCCAAATATAAATCTTCCCTTGTTCCTTATACGGTGCCGCAATAAACTTTGAATCACTACTAAACACCACATCCGAAGTAAACGTCGTCAAATATGGTTCTTGAATAGTATAAAGTAAACTCCCCGTAACCGCGTTCCACACTTTAATTATATCAACGTACAGATCAACCGCCGCTACGAGCGTTCCGTCTTTATTCAAATTTACCCGTTTAATCACGTCTCCGGCAGGAATCGTGTTTAGATACTCGCCCGTATTCGCGTTCCAAATCATAATCATTCCTGAAAATGCTCCGTTGCTGCCGACTACACGAGTACCGTCCGAACTGATACTTAAATATTGTAACCACCACGGCGAAAATTCGGGTTTGGTGAAATTCGTATAAAGTTGCCTTTCGTGTCCCACATGTTTATCACTAATCCGTAAAAATCTGATTCGATAAAGAGTTTTCCGTCGGAAGGTATTGAAACTTCTACGGAATGGGCTCGGGTTATTTTTGTAATTGTATTTGGTGGTGTCACTGCTTTTACTACTGGAAACTGGGAAAAGACGTAGATTAGTGCGGTGACGTATAGATTGATTATTCGCATTATTATTTTCTATAATTTGTTTCTAAACTTGAATTGAGAGTTTTCTTTTTTGTTGAAATCTAAAAAACGGGAGGAAAGGGGTAGTATATTCCAAATTAGCCTTACGTGAAAATTCCAGGTTTGGAATTTTGTCTCATTGCAGTATTTAAAAACATCTGAATTGCAAGCTTATGATTATCGAAATTTTATAACCAAAATATGAAAAAAAACAGAAAATCTTCTTTAAAACAATTCGTTTTCTAATAAACTCTAAAATTCCAAAAACTCTTCTACATGAACTTTCTACGCTAAACTCTAAAAAATTCAGAAAATAATCTAAACACAAACAAACGCAATATTATCCATCAAAATCGTCGGCCTAACACTTCCAGTCCACGAAAACACAATATTCTTCACACTACTCAAATTAACTCCGGCCAACGATACCGGGAAATTCCTCGCCGTTCCATCAACATTAACCGTCGCAAGTATTTTCCTTTCTCTACTCAAGCACCCAAGTTCTAGTCCAATCGTCATCGGAACCGCAAGCGAACTATCTGAACGAACCATAATCATTTGAATCGCGGAGTATTGTGTTAATGACCGACACTGATTTGCTGGTGTTGCTGACGGGATAAATAAGTTGTTGAATAAATATCCGTTGTTCTGTGGTTGCCAGGCCCCGATTCCTCCGCCGATCCAAAATGTTGATGTTCCGTTTGTTCCTACTTGACCGCCGAGATCGTTGGTGTTTAGTTGATTGAAAGTATTTACGAAAATCGGAGTGGATGTACATTTTGCTGTGGTTGTGGTCTGCAATGGTGTTCGTAGGATAAACATTTATTTGCGCAGCAAGTTTTCAAAATACCTTGGTTGTAGTCAAACTGGTTTTTGTCGTTGTCTTTAAAGCGGAAGAATAAATCGGTTAAGTAAGATACAAAATATGGAATTGATTTATTGTTCACAAACCTTTGTAGTTGTTGTTGGAGCGGTGGTTGTCTTAAAAATTAAAAAAAAATGAACCTAGACATAAGAAAAATAATCAAAACTAATAACCTTAGTTGTAGAGGTCGTGGTTGTAGATTTCGTGGCGGATGTGGACGTTGTAGTCTGCATCAAAAGAAATTATTAAAAGAAGAATCACAAAATTAACAACAGTCAAACCTTTGACGTAGTTGAAGTGGTCGAAAGCTGAAGAAATGTAAAATAATCAAAGTTAAATAGTTGAAATACAGCAATAAAAATCAATTTTCAGACCTTGGTTGTCGATAAAGTAGATGTAATCGTGGTCGGCTACAAAATGAAAAATATAATCAAAATTCGGAGGAAAACTTCGCTTTGGAAAAAATTTAAACCTTAGTTGTCGTTGAAGTAGTTGGAATCTAAAACGAAAATAAAAATCTCGCAATCAATCTAAAAGTAATTTATCTCGAACCTTGGTTGTGGTAGAAGTCGTAGTGTTCGCTGGTGTCGTGCTTGTCTGAAAATAAAGAAATAAAAAATTGTGCATGAAACATTTGAAGCAAAATGAATATGAAACCTTATAAGTGGATGTAGTTGTCGAAGTCTGCATTTAAAGAAAATAAAAATAATGAGTTCAGCTTCCTAAACTAGATAGGAAGTTACAAACCTTGCTTGTCGTCACCGTTTGTGTAGTGCTCGTAGTCGTGGGAATCGTGCTGGTCTGAGAAAAAATATAAATCATCAATAAATCGTTACGAATTCGAAAAAAACAACTCACTAACCTTCGCGGTGCTCAAAGAAGTCGTGGTGGTTGCTGAAGTAGTTGCAACTGCGCTATCGAAATCCCACATAACCAATCCATAACTAGCTTGCGTGGCATCAGATGTCAAATTTTGAAACGGACTGATTATCGTGGAGCCATCACCGCTCATTGCCAGTGCAATCGCCGGAGTATTAAATGCATACAGTTCACTTCCACTTGCCGCATCCCATAATTTCAATCCATCATTCGCAGCTGACGCGATGGTCTTTCCGTCTTGCGTTATCGTGAGCCCCGTAATCCAAAACTGATGCCCAGTAAATTTGCGAATCAATTTCCCAGTTAACGTATCCCACAACTTGATTGCTCCAGAATTGTCACCGGTCAGAACTTGCAGACCATCGTAACTAAAGACAACTCTCGTAACAAACACATCATTCGCAAAACTACGAATAAACGCTCCATTAGCAGCATCCCAAATATTCACGTTCCCAGATTGCTCAATAGGGGCAGCTATTCGAGTTCCATCACTGCTTATCGCAACGTCATTCGTGTACAGCGTCTCAGATTGCGAAGGCGGTGATAATTTATACAATAAATTACCCGTCGTTGCATCCCAAACAGAGATCTCGTCTTGCATCCATTCCAAAGTAACAATTTTTGAAGCATCTCTATTCACTTTCACTGATTTGATTGACGTCCCACACGATAACGTACGAATATAATCACCCGTAACGGCATTCCAAATAACTAGCTTATCCGTATAATAAGTTCCAACAACCTTCGTTCCGTCCCCGCTGAATGCCAAACTTTGAATTCCAAATGTTTCTAATTCGGGTTTGGTGAAGTTTCTGATGTAATTACCCGTCTTTGTATCCCAAATTTTTATTACAGGTTGATAAGCTAATTCGCCGCTTATGAATTGGCTTCCTCCGGAGGTTATCGAGACGTCAATTAAATGCGGGATTGGAATCTTTCGGACTTGCTTCGGGGTTAATGCGGCTGATACAAGTGAGATAGGTATAATCATACATAACGCAATGTATGATAATAGTGTTCTAATTGTCATTTCCATCTATAAATTCTATCCCCTTGGGAACCCCTGATTTTTTCAGCCTTTGTGATTCAATAAATCATGGATCAATTCGCGCATGTCAAATCTTAAATCCTTATAAAAACTAATGTTTATTCTATAATCTAGAAATTTTACGGTTAGAGTTTCAAAGCTTGGTGCAAATCCCCAAAACAATCCCCAAATCTAACGCATTCCCAAAATTAACCAAAATCTTAAAAAAAATCTAAAAATGTAAATGCAATTAATTATTGCAAGCAAAAGCAATGTTATCCAAAAAGAATGTCGGGCTTCCCGTTCCGGTCCACTTAAAAACAACTTTTTTAACAGCAGTCAAATCCACGCCCGTCAATGGAACCTTATACATCTGAGGTTCATTCTTCACGCTGACAATTGTAAGAATCTTGGTTTCCGTTGATCCACAGCCAGTTTGAACTCCAACCGTGACAGTAGTTTGCGTTTTACTGTCGGCTCTCAACAGGAGAAACTGGAGTGAAGAATACGGGGAAATTGAGCGGCATTGGGTCGTCGATGTAGATGGGTAGAGAGTGGTGGATAAGGTACCGTCGCTTTTGGGCGCCCACGCTCCAATTCCTCCTCCGACAAAGTAGTTTCCGGTTCCGTTTGTTTCTGTTTTTCCACCGAGAAGGTTGGGGTTAAGTTGGCTAAAGTTGTTTACAACTAAGGGGGTTCCGGTACATCTGGCTGTAGTGGTTGTTGATCTCTAAAAGAAAAATTGACAAATCTGTGAAGATATATTTCTTTCTAAATAAAAATTTACCTTTGTTGTTGAAGTTTTTGTAGGTTCCACTTCGGTTTTTTTGGTGGTCGAGGTTTTTGTGGGTTCCACCTCGGTTTTCTTCGTGGTTGAAGTCTTTGTTGGTTCCACCTCCGTTTTTTTAGTGGTGGAAGTTTTGGTTGGTTCTAGTTCCGTTTTCTTAGTGGTCGACGTTTTCGTTGGTTCGACTTCAGTTTTCTTGGCGGTAGAAGTCTTTGTCGGTTCTACTTCCGTCTTTTTAGTGCTCGTCGAAGTAACTGTTGTTGTAGTTGAGCTCGGAACAAAGTCAAATTTGCTGTCCCAGATGTAAACAGTGGTGTTAAGACTGCTGGCAACGAGTTGACCGTTTGAGCTGATCACTACGGCTCGGGCGGAACTGTTGAAGGTAAAGATCTCTTGTCCACTGACCGTATCCCACAATTTGATTGCGTCCGCTGCTCCAGTAACGATTCGAGAGCCATCTTGACTGATTGCGCAGTCGCGAATAATTCCAGTATGACCGGTGTAAACTCGAACCAATTTCCCGTTGATTGCGTCCCAGAGCTTTGCAGTTCGGTCGTAAGAACAACTCAACAAGTAACGTCCATCGTAACTGAACGAAATCGCAGAAATAAAATCGGTGTGCGCATCAGAATACTCTCGGAATTCCTGACCGTTGTTTGAATTCCAAATCTTAACTTCTCTTGCAAACGCCGCGGCGTAACGTTTCCCGTCACTTGAGATTGCAACGTCGGCCACTTTCGAAGTATCAGAATCAGTGAATTTACGAATCAACGCTCCACTGACTCCATCCCAAAGTCTAATCTCCATCAAGTAATTGCTCGACGACACAATCAACTTTCCATCCCCACTGATCCCAACAGAATTAGCAAACCAATAATACCCGGAAAACGTTTGGATATAATCACCCGTCGTCGCATTCCATGTTTTAATTGTTCCATCTTCGTATGCGCCTACAATCTTGTCGTTTGCGATTCCGACTGAATTTACGTTTGATGCTGAGTTAGATTCGTGACCAGAGAAACTGGTGATAAAGTCGCCGGTGGAGATATCCCATAATCTGATGCTGTTGTCGTTGGATCCACTGATAAACTTTGTGCTGTTGTATCCAATCGCGAGCGTTTCAATCGATTCGTTGTGCCCAGATAACGTCCTGAGCAATCTGGGTATCTCGCTGGTCCCATTGCTGGCACGTCTGTGGAAGAACTGAGAATTGAAGAAAGATATTAAACAGAGAAACTTTTGAAGAAAATAAAAAATTCTCCTGTTTTACCGGGTGCGCGGAACTTGCTAATATATACAAGCTAAATACAATTAATTTCTGGATGGACATTACGTTCCAATGAATTTATAAACTCTGCGCTGAACTTTAAATTATTTCTTCCGCTTAAAAAAAACGGAATAAAAAATATTTTCCCCAGGTTGCCCTTGCCAGGGGTAAAGTTTTAGAAAAGAAGGGGACCAATCGAAGTTGATTTCCGAATCAATTCCCCTGAATGGAAAAATCGAGAATATTCTCGTAATCAGAGGGCGCATTTCCATCATTATTTGCTGATCGAGTTTTAGAGGAATTTTCGTTCAGATCATGCTGTGCGGCACAAAACTATTGCTGTTCGAAAGCTTATTTCTCTTCGGAGAAATAAATCCCTTGGGTCCATGATGACGATAAACTGATGTTCTAGGGCAAAGATAATCAGATTTGAAGCTCGCAGTCGCAGCATTCCACCAGCACAATCATCTGGTACCCAATGCTGCTTCGGTGCGGCAAGATTCTAATTTCGGGTTTATGGATGGATTGCAACATGGTGCATTCATTTCACTGATTTTAGAGTTCTTTAGTGTGCGATTTGCTTCATTTATTTTAGAGTCTCCCTAGTTGTCTTGTACCATGAGTGTAATCATTAAGATTACATTATCAAAGTAAAATTTGACTTGTATATCCACATTTTCGAACTGGGAATTGTACGCTGGGTGCAATATCTCTGCTCTGTGAACGAATCACGAGGGTACGGTGTTGAAAAATGAATAAATGGGTGAATTGATGTTGGTTCAATTAAAACAAATAAAAATTCAAATATTTTTCTCAATTCAATAAAGAAAGGGATTTTTCCTAAGAAAAAGGGATCATTTCCCGGTTTAGTCAAAATTGTCGTGTCATCCTTTGAAAATGTCCGAACAGACAGAAAACTCTCATGAAAAAATTGTCACCGTTCAAGAATCCATGAACTTGTTTGTAAAAACACAGATATTAAGGGGAATTTCGCTCTCGTTTACACAATTTGCTGCTAATTACGAAAAAGTCACATCCTGGAATCCATTCGATCTTGAAGCTAAACGAGCACTCGATGCTGCCATAGAATCTTGTAGACCAGGGTCAATATGATGCAAATGCGAGAGTTAGATCGTCTTTTGAAGAGATTTCAGCCGATGTGGCAAATTGGAGGGTAAATCTGTCCTATTTTATTCAACTTGCATTTAATTAATTCTTACTCGCGATAGTTCAACAAGTTTGAGCACAAATGTTAATGAAATATCGGCCACAAATAACTTGGAGCCCAACTGCTTCGAATTTGTCACTAAATCTGCATCAGCCTCGACTGCTGACTGTGAACCTTCATTGTCGAAACTCCAAATTTCAAATACTTCTCACCCTCGCACAGAAAACTCTACTAGCGCTCAGATCAATTTTAGAACCTCATTATGCATAGTCGAGGGTCATTCAAAAACAATAACTGGTATACGGATAATTAAACCTCACACTAACCTTTACTAACTGACATTTTGCAAAACACAGAATCAGCACCACGATCTTGCTCAGTTTGCAATGCCTACTTCTACTTGAGCACATCAAAGCACAACTGCACTGAGTCTCTCATTGAAAAACTTCACAAGGCATTTACAGAACTTGATGCAAAACGTCGTGGTGTATTAAAAGTTTCAGATGCCGCATTTGTTCTATCAAAAATGACCGGAATTGCATATAACAAGTTTTTTGATAAAATTCAATCCATAACGGCACGGTTTCTTATGAAAGATGACAAATTTGTTGATTTTAACCTATTGTTGAAAGTTTATTGGTTAACTGTCAAAGAAAATCAACTGAGACTCAATCAATTTCATGGGAAAAGTTAAATTTGAGAGATTTGAGACTGAGATGTGATGTTGGAGGCGCTAGGATGAATAAACTGTCAATCGGGAAGTGTGTTGTGACGAAAGTGACCGGATGGGAAGAATGTGAAAACATTAACGGGCAAGAACCATCTTTCAACTTGGACGATTGGATTGACTGTTGATGAAAGGTTGATTCATATTTACCATCTTCAGCAGTCAAAAGATCTAAACAACTTGAAACTTAAGGGAGACCAAAAAGCATTAATAAATCTCCAGATCACTCTGTGCATAATTCATTGAAACCCGAGCGAGAAAGATATCGACAATAAGAGATAATCCTATTCTAAGTTTTAATGATGATGTCAACTGAATCACAAAACAAAATTCTCATGACAAAGAAACTTGTACCACATCAAAACAAAAACAAACTTTTCAGAATTTCAGAATTTCCCGTAAACTTTCCAACTCGGTATTTCCAGGAATCTTTTTTTTTTCTGCTAACCACATCCACAATGTCCCCACTCACTAAATCCTTGACGTTAAGTCATATCCTTTCTTCTAGACTCAAAACCTATCCCTTCACCTTTTGATATCTTGAGAAATATTTGAAAAAACAACTAAACTTTACGCTTATTTTTTAACCTACCTAATCTCCTCTTTCTGAACCATGTCTACCGACCCCGAATTTGCTACTGAAATTATCCCCCTCGACGACGATGTGCCAAAATCTCCAACTCCGCACCCATCTTCTCCACCCACAGAACAAAATGATTCTTTAGAACAAGACCGTAAACGTTCACTGGAAGATGAAGAGCTCTCTCACACAGAGTCTCCGGCCCACCAAAACAAACGACAAGCTTTGCTAACAGAAGAAGTTGTGGCACCGCCAGGGACGTCTCCAAAATCACCGGAATCGCAATCTGCAATTATAACTCCGCAGAGTATCACCATGCGAGCGTTGATTTCTACTAAAGAAGCTGGAATAATTATTGGAAAATCGGGTAAAAATGTTGAAGAAATTAGAACGCAGTCGGGCTCTCGTGTTAATGTATCTGAAGTATTGCCACATGCGGTTGAGAGAGTGTTGACGATTAGTGGTGCGTTGGATACGGTCGCGAAAGCGTTTTCGTTGGTTGCGTTAAAGTTGGCGAGTGAACAGTCGAGTTCGTTGGATGTGAAATCTAGACACACGTCGATTAGAGTTTTGGTACCGCATATTCGTATGGGATCGGTTATTGGCAAGCAGGGAAGTAAGATTAAAGAAATTCAAGATGCGAGTGGCGCAAAGATTTTGGCGGCGGAAGATCCTTTGCCTGGAAGTACAGAACGGTTAGTTACGATTTCGGGGGTGGTTGATTCAATCCATATTGCTTCGTATCATGTTGGAGCGGTGTTGTTGGAAAATTCTGAGCGACCAAGTTCTGGAACTGTTTTGTATCGACCAATGCAGGCACTTCAAACGAGACAGTCGTACGTCCCACCATATGCGTTTAACAGTTATTACCCCCCACCACCAATGCCGAGAGGAGGCCAGGTGCAGCAAGTTCAACAGATTTATATTCCGAATGAAGCGGTTGGTGGAATTATTGGCAAGGGTGGAAGCAAAATTAATGAGATTAGGAATCAAAGTAGATGTCAAATTAAGATTGGGGATGTGGTTGAAGGCAAGGATCGATTGGTAACAATCACCGGAACACCTGAGAATACTCAGTTGGCGATGTATTTGTTGTATACAAGATTGGAGATGGAGAAGTCAAGGTAGACTAAAAAAGTTGTTTTTTCAATATTGAATGTATTAATCAATTGTGTTTTTAGACGTTGAGGATAAGTTGTTGAAAATTGTATTGTTTTCATTATTTTTATTGTTTTCTTTCTTTAAAACTTTTTTATTGTTCTTGAAATGAAATTCGTTTTTGGTTGAGGTATTCTACATTATAAATAAACCAGCTCTTTCGATCAACCAAATTTAAATCAAATATGTGTATTAATGTATAATAACAATCAACTTAATTGCAAACTGAACTCTATAATTTCTATAACAGAATAATGAAATTTAATCTGTTTTTGAACTCGGATCTGCGTGTTTAGATTCGTCTTTTTTAATCCAAGATAAAGATGAATGATCTCCTGGTTTCCTGAACCCAATAATTAAAGCAAATCTTGAAAACACAGAAAAAAATGATACCTTGAACCAACACCAGTATACGACAAGGCAAAGAACACAATCGCCGCAACGACCGCGACACAACCACACGACAAAAACGCGATCGCCAAAAAATTATAATTTGAAGAACCAACCGGCGAGACCGTGGAGAAAATCAACGACTTTGTACCGCCAAACCGTAACGTATCGAAATTATCGACAATATCAATCTCGTATTCACCAGCCTGCAACGTCTCCTTGGGGTTTCTTCCCCAAGTTTTTCGGAAAGTAGAAAGTCCAGCAGGTCGCATCCAAACTTGAAACCGTTCCCAATTCTTCAAATTCGGCAGGTTTGTAGAGTTATAACCATTACTCCACTGCTTAAACACTTTCCGCCAATTCGGTGGAGGAATCAGCATTCTCGGAATCTGCGCTTGAAGTTCAGGTGTCGCATTATACGCATTAGTAGAACTATACCGTTCCGCATCTTCAGGAAACGCAATCCCAGTCTCTGAAAACTCGAATTTCGTACACACCGAAGAATTCACACACCGTAACGGAGAGATCACATCGGAAAACATCGAATTGGCAATCAACCCACACGGGAAATACTGTGCACCCGGACCGGCATTCTTCACAACGTCATCTCTGACATCCGAGTAACAGTCAATGTTATATTTATCTAAACCCGTACGTGACGTATCGCTGACATACCGAATATTTCCATTTTCTGTGCAATTTGCGTATTGTAAGAACCCACACACTGGATTTCCGGTTGAGGTTTGCCCTAACTCTGAGGCAGCCAAAACTTTCAACGATTTCAATTGCGGTTCAGAATATGATTTAGTGTATAACCGATGATTCTGTAAGAAATTCGATAACCTTATATACATCAACACAGGTGCAGGTAAGGTCGACGAAACAGTGAACCTAATCGTACACGTATTTGAAGAATTATTAAATTTCCATAATGTTATTGGATACGACGAGATTGATGGTTTTGTGAGGGATAGGGGAGCGAGTTTTTTACAGTTTTCGTAATCGATGCGGGATTCTAAAACGTTTTTGGAGGCCCAGAAGAGGAGGGCGGCGGATGCAAAGCAGAGGAGGCCTACGAGAAGGAGAGTTGGGAGAACTGTGCGGGGAGTTAGGAGGAGTGTTTTGTGAATTAGTTGTTGTTGTTTGAATCGTTTCGTGTATTTCGCCATTGTCGTTTTTGTTTGAAAATGTTTGTAATTGAATTATTGATGGTTTGGTATTTGAATAAAAACTAATCCATATCGTTATTTTTTTCTGTGAATAGGACGCAGAGTGAGTTGGAGACGCAGTTGAAACTTGCACTGAAAAATAATTCACCATTTTCAAACGAAACGAATACGATACGGTTATCCCTTCGATCGTTTTATCTTAATGCGTTATTATACGATTTACAAAACTCTATCGAAAATGATCTGGAAGCATCGCTTTGGAAATTGGTTCATTATAGAACAATTGAAGAATTCCGGAAACGTGTGAAAGTGGTAAGTCTGTAATCATCACACGGCTTCAAGTATTAAGAGTTTAATATTCGGCATATTTAGATTCATCAAGCGGCAAAAGCGAAAAATCAAAACAAACTCGCAAACGCCGAAAAACATAACCTCCGTCAACTCTCCGCTGAATTCCAATTCTTTTTAAAAGACGCAACGACATTCTACTTACAATTTATCCTACACCTAACTAAACTATACTCCCTCGACCCTGTAGAGAAATTCGTCTTGAAAAACCTCGAATTCCTCAACCTCCAAATAACAAACATTCCCGAATTACCTCCTTCAACAATCATAAGTCCAGAATTGCAATCTGCGGCTGTACAAATATGTCATCGATCCTTGATTTTCTTAGGTGATTTACAACGATACGTCGAAATGCATTCGGAACGAAAACCAAAGAATTGGAATGTTGCGAGAACCTTTTATTCCTTGGCGTTGTTGTTGGTTCCAGAGAATGGAAATCCGTTCAATCAGTTTGCTGTTATTGATACTTATGAGGGTGATGAGCTGGGAGCTGTAGAACGTTATTTCCGAAGGCATTAACTCTTTTTATGACTTAATTTTACAATATCAGACGTTATTCATGTCATATAAACTTATTTAGCTTGGTTGTAAAGCAACCGTTTCCTACGGCTTTGGAAAACTTGTCGCTGCTCTTTGACAAAGCAAAGAAAAAGAGCGTCACAGGTCTCGATTCTCGAAACTTGTTTATTAGGGACTTTACCCTAATACAAAGCACTCTTGTTTCGAAAGAGAAAGAGTAAGTGTTTTTATGCTCAGGATATCTATTTTCAATGCGTCTAACGCTCCTAAAAGTTTTGCAACGTTCGATTCACTAAAACCCGCGGTGCTGAATCAACTACAACAACTCCTCGCAAACTCAAATTACACAGACATAATGCTAACCCGAATATTTACAGTAACGCTCTCCCTACACTACCTTCAATCAAAACCACCCACACAAAAACAAAAACCATCACAACCGAATCCCACCCGAACGGAACAAAACAAACTAGCCGAACAGCAACTGGAAATATTTTTACTAGATTTATTTCAACTCATCGTCGCGCACGCGATAAAGATATTACAAGTATCCTCGACATCACAAAATACCTCGAACACTTCGACTTCGATCACAATGAACCCACCATTATTCCCGATAAAAATCATGTTAAAGTGGATTTTTAGTGGGAGATTACATAGCATTACGGTAGAACCAAAAATATACGAGCAAATCGCGGAATTCAGTTCGCTGTTGGCGAGTTTTATAATGACGCGACATTTTCAGATTTGGAGGGTTGTGTATGATAATTTGTACGCGCGACAGGTGCAGAAGAAGAAATCGGGGGTCGGGAAGTGGGAGAAAGTACCGGTTTTGAAGGAAGATTTGGAGTTACGGGGGTTTTTACCGTTGGAGTATGATGAAGAAGAAGATGAAGGGGAAGTTGAGAAGGGGTGGGAGGAGGTGCAGTTGTGGGTAGGGATAAAGTGTTTGAGAGTAGTGATTGTTGAAGCAGAAAAGGATGTGAGTGAAATTGAAAATAGTTGAATGTCGAATTTAATCTTTTGAATTTGTGGAATAGGATCCGAAAGTTTACATGTCGATGAACGATCCGATTATTGTGTTTTCAACGAAACCTATAGTGGCGGACGAAGTAGTGGAATCAGAGTGGACAAGCGGGAACGTTGTAGGAGATATTGAGGAGAATATAATTGGAGATGAAGTGAATACAATTGCGTTTCTGGGATTGGAGAATCAGGAGGATAGTAGGAACGTTTTGGAGGAAGGATTCCAGATCTTGGGTGTATCTGGACTTGGGTAAGGTACAAATCATCTTTGCGAAAATAAGAAAAAAAATAATGATAAAATTCTAGCATTCCGCAACGAGTTCCGGAATTGAAAGATTTCGTAAACGGACCTGTGATTCCATGGGCGAATTAAATTTCATTTTCAACTTTTATACTCCGAAACCTTTTAAATATATTTTAAATAATGTAGTATTCTTTTTAAATATAACCAAAACTGGATTATATTGGGCGCCACTTATGATGTGAAATCACGGTTCCCTGTTTTTTTGTCTTTTTGTTTTTTTGGAAATCTGCCCGTCGATTCACTTTCTCCTTTCTGGTATGTGTTTATTTCCCATTGGTTTGCTATTATCAAAATGATTATTTGTTCTAAACTTTGTAGACACTTTCGAAATTCCCTGTTAGAATTCCTTACTCCCCATTAGATTATCCATCACCCTGCTTTCTTATTTATTTATCCGGAAAAATAGATCCACACCTTGTTTATATAGAATATCCTGAAAAAAAAAGACGATCTTTAGATAAAGCAAACGATGTACACTCTGCAACAAATTCAACCGCATTTTCAAGAAATTTATTCACCAACAATATTGTCCACCCCTCTTCAACAAAAGTTCAACGTTTCTACCCCTTCACCAACATCTGCCAACTTGTATTCCTCCCTCGACCTTCTACCAACGGTTTCAACCAGTCTGTATTCACCAGCAACATCGATGTTTTCACCCGCATCAGATCTATTCGAACCACTGACTTTATTCTCCTTACCACCAATATCGAGCAATTTACAACTATTACCGGTGACTACACAACAATCACCGACCATTGCAACCATATCACCAACGCCAGAACCATCAACACACACAAACACCCAAAAACCATCTCAAAAACTCCACATCACAATCCCAACAAAACCACCACTCTCAACCGCACCAACACAAAACCAAGCAACACCACAACCAATCCCACCGCGAAAACTCACAGACCCATGCCCAACCTGCCAAAAACGGTTCACCCGCGCCAGCGATCTAACTCGACACATGTGGTCGCACTCAAAAACCAAACCTTATAAATGCACATATGAGAATTGCAAAAAATCGTTTTTACAGAGTTCGGCGTTGAAGGTTCATATTCGGACCCATACGGGTGAGAAACCGTTTGTTTGTGGGGTTGAAGGGTGTGTGAGGGCTTTTAGTGATGTAAGTAGATGAAGTTTTGTTGAGCGTTTGAGATTTAAATTGATTTTATCTTTATGTTATTTTATTATGTTGGGGATGTAGTCGTCGAGTTGTTCGAGACATCGGAGACATCATTTAAAATTGAAACCGTATCAGTGTACGTTTAAAGGATGTGTGAAATCGTTTACGAGGAATGAAACGTTGCAGAAACATTACGAGTCGCAGCATTCTGAAGATAATACTGAAAATGGAGTCATGTAAACGAATTTTCAAATAGTGTAAATTTTTAGTGAGTTTAATCAATTTTGTCCGTTAATTTAGGAGTGAATCTGGGAATGAAGAGATGAGAAGTGAAGCGTCGCCGATGAGTTTTGTTTCTGAGTCTCCGCAAATTGAAATAACTGAGTATCCGTATGATTTGTCGGGAACAAATGTGACGAACACAGATTACTTTGATTCGACTGGTATGATGTCACCGTATTTCAATACTGAGGAATTCGGCATGATGGGAGTTGATGCGAATGGTAACGGAATTCCGGGGATGGGATCATCTGCATTGTCGCCGATGGTTTCGTCTTCGTTGACAATGCCACCGATGGGAATGGATGGGTGTAATTTGGTGTCGCCGATGGTGGAAGAATCACCGATGGATTTTGGGTTTGAGAATTTTGTGCGGGTTTTCCCTGTTTATGTTGGAGATGATGGAGTGCATTATGTTGGTGTGGAGGGAGATAAGTATTTTGTGGAGAAAAAGTTGCTGGGTGATGGAGCAAATTAAAGAGCGGAATAGCGAAGTGGATTTTGTTTTTGGGTATGTATTTGGTGCTGTTTTTGGGTTGGTGTTCTGTAATTAAGGTTTGGTTTAGATGGATTGTTATTAAATTTGTCTAATTTTGGATATTGTTTGTTGGGATAGCTTTTGTATGATATTCATGTATCGTTTTTTTATTTTAATTTTTTATTTTTTCTCGGTTGAGATTTATTAATCGAATTGGTATTTTGTTACTCTGCGGTTTCAATCTGGTTATTTTTATTCTTGGTTTTCGAACGTAATTATTTTTTTTCATAGATGCGGTAAACTAGATAATATTGTGATTTTTTATTTCGGTTTCTTTTTTTTTTTTGCGATTTTCTTTTAATAAACAATCAAGGAGAAGCGAGATCTTGTATCCTGCAGTTTTTTTTCGTCGGTTATTTGGTTACTTGCTATAGATCACATTTGATAAATCTGGGTGTTTACATGCGTATTTAGAATACAGATATTAATAAATCTTTTTCGAGATCATTGAAAAGGGTGATGAGTGACACCGTATGCGTACAAAGGGAAAAAGAGTGGAAAAAATCACCTCCAGACTGCAGATCTATCAGTATTTGGATAATAATTGTTTTTATAAATAATTTTTAAAAAATATCACATAAAGCTAAAGATTTTAAGGAATTAAAAACGTGCGAATTTTCGCGCCAACAAATTTGCTGGTGTAACGTGAAAAAAAAATAGCGAATTTGCCGTTGTTGGAAGTCTCAAAATGTAATTTAGTTTTATTTATTTTTCATTCATTTTTTCTAATATTTATTTGTAGTTTTATTTTCCGCTTCGAAACGTCCGCATTCGGAGAACCTTCGTCTTGGGGGTTTTTTTTTAATTGAAATTTTTGGTGTATTCTAATTTTCGCGTATTTTGATTATTTTTGATTTTAATCGGTAATATTTGTCAGTTTTTTAAATTATTTATTTAAAACTAAAATCTATTATAAAGATTACCTCAGTATACAAGCTATCAGT